>CAJHNH020001402.1:527500-686288 GCA_905116865.2 Candidula unifasciata | reverse complement strand
ATTTAACTGGCGTTCGGACAAGACGAAATGGTGGCTTTGCAACAGGTATTATGAGGTTTAATGTTATATTTATTGTCGCTGCTGTAGCAAATTAAGCGCCCACCTTCACGACTAAAATGATAAGCTCACTATTGGTTCATCTGATAGACGTTAGACTTTGGCAATTGGCAGAGAGACAATTGTAGACTTTAATCAGATTTGGCTTTTAGGGGATATAAAAGCTCCAAACAGTTTACCGAGGCCCATCTCCCACGACGTTCCGTTGTGTCCACAACCAGCTCGAAGCTCTTTCCGCAGCTTCACCTAGTTGTTTTAGCGCTCGTTTATGCTTTTTTCCTCGCAAGCCTAGATGCTTTAGTACTTTATATGTGGGGGTGGAGTTGAAATGTAATCAATCGACTTTTCACAAAAGTGATTTTTATGTTTTACGTAAATGCTGAATAAGAAGACGACTGCTGAGCTGAAAGTGTCGACAGGCTCTGTAAAATCCGTTTGCACACGAGTTGTAAAGTCGTAACTTGTGTGTTTAATTCTCATGTTGGACGATAAATAATTATTGACCCTGAAGAATTTAAGCCTAAACGACGACAGAAAATGACACTGATATATCCAAAAGTAAAATATGGAAAATTGTAGGAAGTGCATGTACTTTCATGATAAGCAGTTGCAGGAACGGGCCTTACTTCTATAATCTTTTTGTGTTTCTATGTGAGTTATGGAAATAACAAAGAAAGCTTGTGTTTCGATACAACAGGGTAGTCTACTCTATAAATCATTATTTTTTTAAAATATCAACATTGAGATGAAAATAGGAGCCCATGCAACAACAACAACAAACATCACGTTCCTATGATACGCAGAGATTATAGAAAATACACGCCACGAATTCGAAAAACGACGAAACGATGCTTGTCACTGCACGGAGCATACCTGTTGCACCTTTCTCAACATGCTCTGTGCGTCATTTACAACCACGACATGTCCATGCAGCTGGTTCTGAAGACTGCAGTAACCACCTCCACCTCATTTCCATACACTTCTTCTGCCTCTCAACACAGAGTCGTCTGTATAGGTAATCACATCACCTGAGCGGAGATTGTCATCAATCTTTTGTTGACATTCTGATTCTGAAGCGCCCGTTGTCCAGTCCCTACACTCACTACTACTACTACTGCTGCTGCTAATGCTACTGCTGCTGTAACTACTGCTACTGTCACCACTAATACTACATCTTTTTCTACTATTACTGCTACTATTACTACTACTACTGCTCCTACTACTAGTACTACTACTATTCCTGCAGCTGCTACTACTACTGCTGCTGTTGTTACTGCTGCTGTCGCCACTACTACTACTATTACTATAACCACTACTGCTGCTACTACTACTAGTACTATCAATACTGCTGCTACTGCTACTACTACTACAGCATCAACTACAACTGCTGCTGCTACAACAACATATACTACTATTACTACTACTGCTGTTACTAATACTACTACTGCTGCTGCTACTATTACTGATGTATATCTAAAAGTAAGTTATGGAAAATTGTAGGAAGAGCATGGACTTTCATGATAAGCAGTTGCAGGAACGGGCCTTACTTCTATAATCTTTTTGTGTTTCTATTCATAAGTAGCAGTATTAGCAGCAGCAGTAGTGATAGTACTGATGTAGTAGTACAAAAACAACAACTACTGCTACTATTATTACTCTACTACTATTACTACACAAATACGTTCGCGCGCACACACGTTTCCATACGCCCCACACGTGCATACTTTCTTTCTATGCACTATCGCTTAAGACGCAAAAAAATAATGTAAACTCAAAAAGCAAAAATAGACATATTTGTACACACACACACAATATATATATATATATATATATATATATATATATATATATATATATATATATATATATATAGTAGTAATGTCCCCTAAACGTTTTGTAAATGTTATAGCATATTTAATAAATTGTTTTAGCTATAAGTGGGGCAAGATTGAACGAGCCCGCTGGTAACTGAACTTTGTTTACAAATGGCGTCCTCCGATTTTTTGTAGAACATTTGTGTTTTCTGAGAAAGGCTTTTTTATTTTGCAGAGTTAAACCCTCGTAAAAGGTTTTTTTTTTAACCATCAATTATATGATGTCTTACAACAGAGCAGTTAGAGTGTTTACAGATTTAAAAAGCCAGGGTACATTTCCTCGTGAATTTACGACAGAAGAGAAGTATGTCGGCGTGGATTCACGTCAAAATGATGCTGTCTCTATAGGTGCCGGTGATCGACACATTGTCGTGACAGGAGTTGGTGAGCTGACCTTGCAGCCTGATCGGTTTTCGCTAACTATCACGTGTAAATCGTCCAAAGAAAATGTTCAGGATGCCAAAAATAGCGTGAGGAGACGCTTGGACTATATTGTCCAGACTCTGAAGAATTATTCTTTAACCGTAAGTATTAAAGTAAGCATATTCAAGCATGGACTTGAATGGGGTGAAAATGCGGGGTCAAGAGCGGCCTCAGAAAGTTTGGGAAGCTCACCTGCACAAAATATTTGAGGAGATCAAGGCTTGTTTGATAGTGCTATCATTATCAGGTGCTGTCTCAGGACTCCCCCCCCCCCTTTCCATTTTTCCCAAGCAGTGTGCAAAGGTACACAGGGCTTTGTAAAGCATTTTTTTTTTTAAACACTTTGCAGTGAGTATGAACACCGATTTCTTTTTCCTTTGCTGCTTTTTCACCCCATCTCAAAGGCTTCAGGATTTTGTAGCGAATTTCAAGGGAGTTCCTGTACTAGAAGGAGCTAGGGTTGATGTTAGTGTTAGTCAATGTTAATTTAACACGTAGGAAAAATGTTTGCCAAAATTCTGGAACAACGAATTAGATCCGTTGTAGAACCGATCCTGAGCCCATCACAGGTCGGATTTAGGAAAGGAAGAGGGTGTACTGACGCTATTTTTGCTTTAAGACAAGTTATTGAAAAGACAATTGAACACAGACATCAAATGAACATCGCTTTCATAGATCAATTTTTGAAAACTACGGTATAAATGGAACAATTTTAGATTGTGTTAGGGCTATTTATAGACAAAGTGAAAGCGCCATTAGAACAAGAGCTGGCATCACAGACTGGTTCCCAGTAACATCAGGAGTAAGGCAAGGTTGTGTATTATCACCTTTACTTTTCATAATATTTATGGACAATATTAATAAAATAGACCTAACACCAACAGATGTCGATAAACAGGAGGACTTCAATGAGCTGCTCTTTGCCGACGATCAATGCATATTTCACAGTGATAGTAAACAGCTGCAAGACCACATAAACCTACTACACGACAGTTGCCTCAAGCATCATATGAAGATCAATACTGAAAAGACAGAAGTCATGAGCATAAGTAGAGAGCAACAGACCATCGACATAAAGATTCTAGATCACAGCCTAAAACAAGTGCAAGAATTTAAATACTTGGGAAGTATCTTTACATCCAATGGTAAAATAGACAGAGAGATCGAAGCAAGAATCCAACAAGCCAACAATGTCGCATACCAGCTTACCCCAATTTTAAAACACCCTGCTGTCCCAGCTGAGATAAAAAGACAAATTATAAATACAATCTTTATACCGACATTAGGTTATCAATGTCAGACTTGGACATTAACAAAAGAACACGAGAGAAGACTAACCACCTGTAAAATGAGATGTTTGAGGATGGCTGCGAATAAAACCAGATGAGATAGAGTGAGAAACGATGTGATTACAAGAACTATTGGAACCATACCCATCGTTAAATTTATTGAGAAGCAATGAATGAAATGGTTTGGTCACCTAATGAGAATGGAACCAACGATGCCAGCATCAAGAGCATACAACATGAAAATTGAAACACCAAGAGGCAGGGGAAGACCAAGAAGAAGATGGATTGAAGGAGTCACGGACAGCTTGAAGACTTCATAACATCACGGCATATGAAGCGACTGAGCGCGCCCTGGCTCGGTTGCCGATCATCTGATAGACTGCGACGCCTAGCGGCACAAGCAGATTTTGGCAAAAGAAGAATTTAACACTAACACTAAAACTCCTATTTTCTAAGGTTGTCATGTGTTCGTTGTTTTCAGTGGTTTCATCGCTTAAAGCATCATAATGTCCAGCATGTGTTACTTTCATTCGTTTGTTGCCACCACTGTGCCCTGTTTGGAAGCGGTGGTCTTACTTCACGACTTCACCTTCGTCATGGATTTCCTTGCTCAGTCATCATCACTGAATATAATCAACACTAACCCACCACATGAAGGCTGTTGGTCTTTTTCAGGGCCCTGTCATATAATGCTGGTGTCACATGCCTTTGTTAGGGTTTCCCCTAATCAATAAACATTCCTAGGCACAAATTGGACTGAATTCCCCACTACTTTTAAGCTCTTAGACTAGACAGTAAACCTATCCTAGTCAAATTAACACAGTATAACATGAAGTATAACAATACAACAGATACTCCCGTCAACTCAAGAACAGTGAAGGATGGACACTAACCACTGAATATGAAATAACAAAACATCATGTAATCAGTGCAACACAAGTAGGAAAATAAAGAAAAGGATTCAACGAGATCAAACAAACCAGCCAAAGGAGCAAAGAATATACTACTCCAGATGGACTCCTGGATTGTCCCTATCAACAGCCATATTCATCACTGCCAAACTGTGGCCTTTTGGACCTAGGGAACTGGCACAACATGTTAGGGTTGACTGCAGGATGTTGTTCAGTTAAGTTGAGGTCTCCTCCTATATCTGTCAGTGAATATTTGACATCTGGTGAAATCCACCATCAATCCTCTATATCTGTCACTAGGATTAACATAACTTTGACTGTCTTCTCTACCACACGTAAGTGTTCAAAAAAATTATTATGTCATGGTCTATGAGTCTGTGTTACTTATTAGTGTTTAGAATTACTTGATGCCACCCTCTGGTCATGGCAGTTGTTGGCAAGCCTTCATATAAAAGATTTCTGGGTTGGAGATACAAGCTGATGATGCACCTTCCAGAACAACAGACTGTTGTTGATTAGGGAGCTACTGAGATGGTGCATGGAGAGCTGTGAGTTGTTCACCTTGTAAGCTGGCTGCGGGTTACACTGGATAGTGCTAGGATACCAATCGTCGACTGGGCCTCTAGATATTACTAACATCCTGTGACAAAGAGGAAAACAAGAGTTAGCAATTACTAAACACTATACCATGTTCAACCCCCATACATGCATCCACATAGTCATAGTAGTAGTCGTACATTTTACCCCACCAGGACGTCACACAAGCGATAAACACCCAGTGACACAAAGTGCCACCATGTGGATGAGGATCACCCGTAGATGGGTCCCGAAAACCGCATTCACCCATTAGACAATATTTATGACTGGGCTATATTGCGACCCCTGGCAAGAGCCAGGGTGGGGCTTCAAAATAGTGAAAAATTGCATGATCTCACAAGGAGCCGACTTGCTGATAATTATGGCTCAGAGGTCTGTGTTAGGCTTTTATAGACTGCATAAGTCTGTAGCAATCCTAGGATTGCCATTGACAGTTGTGAGGCTAGAAAGAAACAAAGCTATGTCCAGAGCTGCTCTCCAGTAACAGCGATAGTCTGCCTATGCCAGCTTATAGAGGGAAAACACCATTCTTTTCCCATAAAAGGATACTTATACTCAGTAAGTATACCACGAATACAGGAATATAGATGTATGAAACACGCACAGGCCACACAAAAACAATACAGCTATCTTTTTTGCCGACATTATGTTTACATTTTTGGGAAAGGCAGGGTGGATGTGACATAACACATGTACTGAACTAGCATGACCTCAGCTAATACTAATCCAGATACTCCCTAAGTTACTGGGTGTAATAAACCATTAAATGTGAACAATCATAAAGTGATTATAAAATGAATACATAATGTCTAAGCCGTCTGGAACCCATTGAAGAAGTCCAAGAAGAGAATTTTCCTCCGGTTGTTGGGAAACGCTTTGTTTATACGCCCTCTTGCAGTTAGAATAATTGGACAGCCAGGTCTTGTCACTTATAGCTACCTCTGTCCTACACTCAACAGCAGGGCCGCATATATGGTACTCATAAACTATATTATACTTACCCATGCTCATGGATGTTCCCAGATGAATAGGTGATTCAAACGGAGATAAGCAAATTGACAGGAAAGGCAGCAGCTGTCTGTTCACTCTCTGGAAGCTCAGTCAAGAATGAGTTCAAACTAAGTGTCTCTCCAGTTAAAGGCAGGAGGGGATTCACCCGCTTCAAAAGTGGAAGTTGGTCCAGTGGAATTTGGCTTCACTATCAATGAATCTGCCACCTATATGAATGAATTTAAATATATTTCATCCCCAAGAGAAAAAGGAAAGAACTGAGTACTTAATCTGACATCTTGACATATAAGTACAAAAACAGGACTATTTGCCTATAGAGGAAATTCCAAGATTTTAAAGTGCCAAAGAGGTGACAAGATGTGGGCAGGTTAAAGTCAAGAGGGGTGTGGGCTGTCATGCGACAGGCCCTCCCATGCCACCATCGCTAAAATGGCCTTTTTTAGGGTGCCGGTTCAAGTTGAACTTTACGAGTCACTGAGTGAATTACACAATTCAATGAACTTCATGCTAGATACAATATTGCAGATACATATAATGTATTTCAGGCGAACAAAAGAAGAAAAACAGGAAACTAACCCCTATCCTCACCTCCATGTTATATAGGACTTTCTGGGAAACTTTTTAGGAATTCCCTTCCATTCCATACCACCGCCCCCAAAATTGGCCCTTTTCAGGGCGCTGGTTCAAGCCAAACTTTACGAGTCACTGAGTGAGTTACACAGTACAATGAACTTCATACTAGAGACAATATTGCAGATACAGAGTTAGTTTCCTGTTCTTCTTTCGTTAGCCTGAAATACATTAGATTTCAGGTGAACGAAAGAAGAAGAACAGGAAACTAACTCTTATCCTCACCTCCATATAATATAGGACTTTTTGGGAAACTCCTTAGGAATTCCCTACCCAACAGCACAGCCCCTGAGATGGGGTGAAAGAGAAAAAAAGCCCTAAATATTATTATTATTTGTTGATTGGCAAATGAATATCATAATATATTTGAAATAATATTAAATTTATTAATAAATACTCGAAAGAGAACATCTATACTATTTAAAAAAGGGAATGTAAGTAAATATGAAGGTATTTACATTTGCAAAAAGCCATATTAAAGGAAGATAATGCACAGCTCTTTAATTCATTATATATTTAACATCAGAGGCCCATGGGGTAGTAAAGCGAGAAGTAAAATCAGTGCATCTTGCCTCCATTGGGCTTCTAGGTAGAAACCTATGAATGTATGATGCGTTCCTTGGGACTGAAAGAGTTGAAAATGAAAATATAAATTTCTTTAAAGAAATAAGAAAGACGAGCTACTTTGGTTACATAAAACCAAATATTCACCTAGCAAAAACCATATTAGAGAGAAAAGTTCAGAAACAAAAGGACCAAAGGGTGTCAGAGATGTAAGTTGACATTTTATATCAAGATAGCATGGTAAACACATTGACCTGCATTGACTGGCACTCATAAATGTGGATGAAAGAAGTTTACAGATAAAATGACACAACTCGACAACATACAAATTAAAAGCTATAGTTGCCATTCCAGGATTGGATTCTGTCTCCTATAAAGAACACAGTCTGTAGGTTTCAGTCCTGATAACTATAGCTTTCCATTTTTATGTTATCCTGTCTGAAAAAAGAAACAGGATCAGAAGTGACAATATCAGGGAACAAGCTGGGACAGAACTAGAACTAAACTACATCAAGAGTCAACATATCAAATGGTTCAGACATGTGTCAAGATTACTGCAAGATAGATCACCATAGAGAGCCCTGTAACTTAGACACAATAGTAGCAGAACTAGAGGTCTCCTAAGCAAGTGGGATAGATAGAATACAGTGTAACCAACGTCTACCTAGTAAACTTAAACTTGAATGCTTGGATGGCTCTTTGAAACATGATGCTGAAAAGCAAAACAGTGTCTAAAGAAAAGAAAAAAAAAAAAGAGTTCTCCTATCTCAACTTATTCTGTCTGCATCTTTGAGTGCCAATCAGTACATGTCACTGTGTCTACCTTTTTTTTCCCAGTTACCTCAAGGCTCTTCAGCAGAACTGTCAACATCACCAATTGGCTAGATACTTCTTCTTCGTCTGTTTAATTTTACACATCTGTCATGATTGTAACTGACTCACAGAGCATTTTAAGAAAGGTGGAGACAGGTGGACAAAAATGACCAGACTTGTGACAGTTATGATCTGCTCAAAATTGGTGGAAACCCTATTCCGGAACTCCGCTACACAGATGACACTGTCCTCCTTTAGAACAACGCAAAGGCAATATAAAATTTCATATTGTCTGTCCAAAGGCACAGTGAAGATCAAAATCTGTTCTTGAATTTAAAGAAAATGAAAATAATGTCCACAGATAAAACTGGCTGTCACCCAAAAATAACAATAAATGATGAAGAAATTGAAAATGTCACAAACTTTGAATATCTAAGCTTTATAATAAACAACAGTGGAGACTGTTTGACAGAAATTAAAAGGAGGATGGCCATAGCAAAGATTGAACAGCCTTAAAAGTCTATGGTTAAGCACCAGCAAGGAGATCAAAATTAGAATTTTGAGAGCATGCATTTTTCCTGTGGCTACATACGGATGTGAGTCGTGGACCATCTCTCAGTCCTTAAAAAAGAGAATAGGGGCGTTTGAGCTGAAATGCTATAGAAATATTCTCAGAATATCTTGGACAAAGAAGAGGAGAAATACTGACATCTTGAAAGATCTGAACATCAAGGAAGATTGGCTAACAAACAGCATCCTGTCTCGGAAGCTGAAATATTTTGGTCATATCAAGCGCCACAACGGATTGGAAAAAAATATAGCAGAAGGCATGGTACCAGGAAGGAGGGGCAGGGGCCGACCGACACGAAGATGGGCACAGGATATAAGTGGCTCCTTGAGTATGAAAGTGCATGAGGCGGGAGAACTGGCAAGAGACTGAGTTTCTTTCAGGCAAACTGTGATGAGAGCGACGTTCTGCAAAGGACCTGCTACATGATGATGGAGACAGGTGTGCTTCATGCAAAATGCCATGCATTGTTTCAGTGGACCATGGTTGTTAGCTCTCTTTAGATATTTTCTCTAGCGTATGCAGAAGTGTTAGGAAATGTATAGCCACACATACTAGCTAGTTCTGTAACAGCGAGCGGGGAATTTTTGCAGGACAAGCTAACGAACGAAGGAACGAACGAACGAACTTTATTTTCAAAGGGTTACAAATTAGGCACGCAGGCCTGTCTTACATTCGGCCCTTCCAAACTTCCATCTTTCACACAGCAGTTGTGTTTCATCAATAAAGCATGCTATATTCATGTAATGATACGCATATTATGGAAATGAAATCAAAAACAAAAGCATGGGTGGTAAAATATGTGCTCACGCTCACGCGCGAACACACACACCCACATACACACACAAGCCCAATCACTCACACACAAACACATAGGCACCCAGTACACACATACATCCACATACACACGAACATGCACACACATACATACACACATACATACCTATGTACATACAAAAATACACACAAAATCACATACATACTTACAAACTCACATACATACATACATACATACATACATACATACATACATACATACATACATACATACATACATACATACATACATACATACATACATACATACATACATACAAAAATACATACATACATACACACGCTCTGAAACACACACGCATACAACCCAGACACATACAGACACACACACATGCAGTCACGGGCACACACAAACACACACAAAAGCAGGGAAACAGACACACACATAGACATGCGCAACACCCACACATATACAGATATACACACACACATACGCACACAGACGCTAGATGTTGTAAGGGCACTTTGGGAGCAAGTGGTCAGTCATTATGGTCTGGAGAGAACGGTACAGTCAGGAGTGACCAGGGGATCTGGTCGAGACTCTACACTCAAAAGAGAAGCAAGACATATATATATATAATCAGACTGCTACTGGCACCATCAGAACTGGAACTCTTTGCTGGCTGCTGAAGATGAGGATGGAAGTTATAATGTCCCAAGTGTTATGATGTTAGTTCTTAGCTCAACACTTTTCTGGTCATTTTGTTTTTCATCCTCACCAGCTGTAAACTCAAATGGAAAGTCCTGGTTGTTCATTTATAGAATTTTGTAATGTTTCAGGATTTGAGCATTGCTTGCACATCTGTTTTACAGATCTGTTGGTTCCTTGCCTCTAAGGCAAATGCACTCTGACTTATGTGCACTGCCAGGCTGTTGATTGTGAATCTTTTTCTTGGTTGGCCATGTGGAGAGACACAAGTTCTTCATAACAGGTATTCGCCACATCTGAGATTGCCTTAAAACGGTCTGCACTGTGTACCAATAGCAGGTGCAATTTCAGTGTTTATAACTATTTATTTTCCTTTTTTTTTCAGAATGATTTCCAGCAATGTTTTCTGTTTGCAGGAAAGTGACTATAGAATTTACCAGCACGTGCAACACTCAGAGTCCATGGTGAACGTGAGCTGTGAGATTGAAGCCCATTTTACAGATCTGAACAAGTGTCAGAGTGTTTCTAATTTACTAGCAGAAAAGCTGGGACCTGGTGTGACTGTTTCACTGCCAGGTTGTTATCATGCCAGAGGAAGCCTAGACAAGCTCAGGTATTCCACCAGTGGCATGTCTCTTCTCTCATCTTCCACTGATGAACTCAGTGTAGCAAATAAGATATCCTATCGTTTTTGTCTGAGGTTAACCCTTTGATCGGAATACCGGAGAACAACTAAAAAGTTACCAATAAATTACAAACATTCATTAGCTGGTGCCTGTGCAGAATAGAAAGAATTAAATGGTGTGAAAGAATCACTGATGTGGAGCTTTGGAAGAGAGCTAAATTAATTCTAGTAAATCAAGAGGTGAGAAAAAGATGTTGGCGTTGGATAGGACTGGAACTCATATGCTTAAGGGAGCTTTTCCCTTTCAGAATTAAGCAGACAAAAAACAATCATGAAAAGTTAATTAGAAAGTGAAGTTAAAAAGATGAAAATAATGAAGGTTTGCATACAATAGCAGAGGATAGGACAACTTAGTATGTTGCCTGATGGCTTATGATCCACTGGAAAAGGGGTGTGGGGAGGTAAGGGTCAGAAGAGAAGAATCTTTAATAGGCATTGCCAATTGTTACATCAGCAATATCATTGAACCCAGTTGCCATTAACTAGTTTTTCTTAACATTATACAATATCATTATTTCATTATAATGGTTAAATTTGGCCTATGTTTCTTTTAAACACAATTTATTCATATTCTTTACTGGATAGCATTCGTTGCACAAGAGTGCATAGCTAAGCTGGAAAGGATAAATCTATTGGCTATGTTCTAGACTCTGTTGACTTAGTTTGATTATTTTTATCCTGATTAGTTTGCAGTTTGGTTTAACTCACGTTTGCGGGCCAAGAAACAGAGTGACTTCCCTTCCCATTCATGAATTGCCATGTCACGGGGCTTGTCCTATTTTGCGGGGGTTTCATTCTTACTGACCGCCAACCAACACCTAGCATTTTACTAGTTTTTCTCACCGGCCGGCAATATAGTGTGCTGTATATTCCAGGATGTGAGGACTTTTAACGATCGCAGAACATGCAGAACTGGCCCAACCCCTCCCCCCCCCCCCACACCCCACTATAGAAGCTGCAGCTTACATCCCGTGACTGCATGCAGCCTAAAATATATGCTGTCTACAGTTGTGCGACCTAGGCTGCATGTGGTCATGGAATGTAGGCTGCACTCATGTTTCTGCTTCGTGTTGGTAGGCGGTCACTAAGTGTGACACCCCGCAAAATAGGTCACGCCACGCAACATGGCAATTCATGAATGGGAAGGGAAGTCACTCTGTTTCTGGTTCCGAAAACGTTAGTTGTACCTGCAATTTATATTTGGCTGCCATTTTAAAATATTTTTTTTATTTTGAATATCTTCAGAAGGCAGATTGGGATGTTAGCAATCCACAATGCCAGACAAAAAGCTCTGGAAATGGCAAACATCCTTCACCTGGCTGTTGGGCCTGCTCATCAGGTTTGTACATAATTGTTGTTGTTTTTTCATTTATTTTTTATTTTTATCTTTTTCTATCTGTCTTGCCTTTTCTTTTTGCATGATTAATCTGCTCTTGCTTCTTTTATGTATAACTTCCCAATAGACTATCAAGTTTATCTAGCTCTCATATGAAACTGGCAATAAGTTTCTCTCATAATCAACTAGCTAGCCTCCCCACAAACCAGCCTCCTTACCAACCAACCTCACTACTAAACAACCAACTTCCCCACCAGCTAGCCTCCATACAAACCAGCCTCCTTACAAACCAACCTACCACCCATCCATTTCAGCTACTTCACTTAATACTGTCATACTAATCTGCTGTACTCAGAGCAGTTATAGCAGTACTTGAGAAATCATAACAGTCATCCACATTATCAAATAGTGGGTCCTCTACAGAACATCATTGTCATTGTGGCCTGTTAGAAATCTTAGTTGATCCCAGATAACTCTTCACTGCATTTGAAATCACCCGGCCAAACTAAACCACAAATATGGTAACATAGTGACTGGATGCTTGCCTCTAGCCTAAAGATCTGGCTTTAAAATCCTTGTTGAGGTAGATTTTTTTGTTCTTAAAAAACTATCCTTGACACCCTGATATTTTTTTAAAATAAAAATGGTCTTTGACGCCCAGGTTAACCAAGTCTAAAATGAGTACCAGTAAATTTCTTTGGGAAGTAAAGACAGCCAATGTGATGTTGACCCCCCTCCCCTTCCCCATTTACCTCCTTTCTTTCCTTTCCAGGCCAATAAACAAAATGAGTCTAGTAGCATATACCTGATGCACCGTTGGCATAAAATAGGGTTTTTTACTTTTTTTTTTACTTTTGCAAACCAAACCACCCAGAAATGTAAACTTGTAATACTTTCTTGTAATTTTATATCTTCATTCCAGGTTCAAGAAATAGAAGCAACAGAAACTCAAGGAATCAGTGACCACAGTCCTGAAGAACCAGATCTGAACCCAAGCATCCAGCAGAGAATAGCAGATAGCACAGTTTCTGCATTTAGCAAAGTTTCTGTGTGTTTTATGCTGAAGCCAAAATCCAAGAAATCAACCAAAATGTCTATGTGATTTTAGTTGTGAATCAGATATCAGCCGGCTTTAGTGACAAAACACAGTATGGTGTTTGTGAGTACATGTTTTTAATTTCTCACAGAGCATCATTTTTGGCTGCCCACCAGAGCATAACAAAATAGAGCCAATTTGCCTGCCAGTAGTGGTCATCATGGATGTTAAATAAGGCCCTTATTTTTCAGGATGTAGTTTTCTCTACCAGGTGCAACATACAACCATACTAAACAAACATATAATGAACATAGAGTAAGGGGAAGACCATACGAAATATGGAATGACTGCACCAAGAACAGCTGTAAAGAAATCAAAAGATCAACTTATACACAGCATTAACAAGAACACACAAAAGATCATTATAAAATTATCTCTGCCCTCCCCACCCCTCAATTACTTTATGAGATAATAGGAGAGAGAGAGAAAAAGAAGAAAAAGAATTGCAGGGTAAATCTGGTTCTCATTTTGTCTGCCCTTTTTGCTTTCCTATACATTATTCACTTGACACCGAGGGTGGTCAAGAGGTGAACATTCATTGAAGGCCTTCTTCTGATGATGATAATTTTTCTGTTTTGCTTACTTCCCTCTTTACTTAAAGGAGCTGGTTGACCACATAAATCCCTTGGTGTTGTTTTCCACCTTTAACAGTAGAAGGAAGCAGTGTCTGGGAGGATATTGATGAGAATTTAAGAGTGGTCATTGAGCCACATTTCTGCCTCTTAACCCCACTAGATTTCTAGAAAAACATCCTTTAAAAAATTTTTTTTTTAACACAGGCTAAATATGCATTTTTATTTTTTTTTATTTTTTCCAAGAAATATATAAAGATGTATGGAGTAAACAATAGATACAAACAGGGTGAAGCATTTAATGGTATACATTTCTCTGGGCTTTTTTAGACCAGGTCTTGCCATAGCAAGAGTTCTGAGGCAGTTGAAAGGACAGTAGCTTCATTGGTCAGATCTGAGGGGTGATGGAATGTCTCATGGGGTGGTAAACGCCTTAGGTGCAGTTAGGGGAATTGACTAAGCACTTGGCAGCGGTGGAGACAAAGAGAATTGGGTGCCAAGAGAATACAGTTTTCTGTCACTATGCCCGGCAGTTAAATCAAGTATACATGTATATATCCTCCAGACCACTAGTAAATCTATGACTACATTTTGTCACAGAGCAGTGAGTTGACAGCACACAAATTATACATGGAGTTGAAGAGCTTAAGATGTAGAGAGAGATATGATCACTTACGCCAGTTAAGCTTACAAATTGGTACATGCTGATAAACAAATTTGGAAATAAATTATCACAATTGCCAGTCACCACGAAACTTGTTAATGGTGATGATACTCCTATTGCAGCTTACAGAGCAGTAAGTGATTGGCTAGTATGTGACAGACCTTGTATTCCCAAACCGAATCTTCACACTATGTATCTTGCTATATGTACTTTGTATACTTCTCCTCTTCGTCCTGTTCTGCCTTTCAGCCTCAGATTTTGAAGAGGTATGGGGTGTGAGCCTGGGTATGTGCTATGTAGATGCTGGTATTTAAGGCCTCGAATATAACATCTATATCTCGCTTGTATTGTCTACCTCTTGCTCTGCTTATGTTAAGTCTAAGTGACAGGGCTATCTGTTGTGCACTGTCTGGTGTTACTTCTGATGCATGTCCAAACAGTTGTATCTGTTGTCTCTCAATTGAGTTTAGTACCAGATTCTTTCCTGATATTATTTCTGATTCTGTTTCTTCTAGTTACATTTAGGATTCATCACATACATTTAATTTCATTTCCTTTTCAATCATTGTTCTTCCTTTCCTTGACATATTTTATAAATAAAATGCAGTTGCTGTGTGAAAAGTGAGTGGTTGAAAGGGCTGTATGTTAGGCATGCCTGCATGCCCATTTTGTGACCCTTTGAAAATAAAGTTAGTTTGTTCATTCAAACTTTACCATGTAGACATCAACAAGTAATCTCCATAGCTGATGCTAGTACAGCATTTTTCAGGAAGTTGTAAGGGCATGTGAAACCACTTTGAGGCAAAGGGCTTTGTTTCCTTTCCCATCCTCATTTTTTTGTTTAAAGTCTTCATGGTAAATTTTGAATGTGAGCATTGTTTATAAAGTATTAAAATATATCCAATTTACTGCATGGAATACTGTTTTGTATTTTCCTTTCGTCTCTGAATATTTTGTGAGTCATCTTTCAAAAAAGATAATTTCTTTGAATGACAAAAACTGGAGCCATTTTTTTTTGCTGACATGAAAGCTAATACAGTGCAATGGTTGGGGCATATAGAGAGAATGACAAATAATAGACGGACAAAAACTGCATATACAAAAGAGAAGACTGGCTGTATACCACTTGGCACACCAAGAAGATGATAAAGTTAAGGACCCCTTTCCCACCATTAGGTATGCTGGGTATATAGTTCCAGACCTATATTTTACAGATCAGACAGTGCTCGATGGACAATTTGGTCAGCATCACACTGGCTACTTTAACTTCCTATGAATTCTATTCTTCTTCGCATTTCCTGGCTGTAAAGTCTGGTGGAAAGTTCTAGTTGTTTATCTGGTTCTTGAACTTGAGTTTTGTAGGCACATCCGTTTTACAGAAGGAGACATCTCTAATAAATCCCTAATTATGTATGACATGATTTTTTTAGGGTCCATAGGGTCTGTTTTTATGTTGTTGTTTTTTTTACCCAACAATGGGACTGTTGGGTGCAGATGTGCACTTAAACACACCAATATTGACTGAACATATAGAACGTCATAAGCATTAGTATTGTTTTAGGAGATTTGAATAAGGGGATTCACAGTCAAAAAGTTCAAGAAGGTGGACGTGTGGTCGGGCCTTGTTGGATCCTAGAGAAAGATTTACTTTGGTATTCCATGGAAGTTTGTTACAAGAAGAAGAACAAAAACTACAACAACATGTTGATTCAATGCTCACTAACTGTACAAAATTTGACATGAAAATAAACACCTCAAAAACTGAAGTAATGACCATAGGAAAGAAACACAGTAATGTAAACATAAAGATCAATGACATACAATTAGAACAAGTTCAAGAATTCAAGTACTTAGGATGCCTATTTACAGAAGATGGAAGACTCGATAAAGAGATACAAGCTAGAGTTCAAAAAGCCAATGCAGTCAACTACCAACTGGCCCCACTTCTTCGTCATCCAAAGATCTCGTTACCAGCCAAACAACGGATGATCAACAGCATTTTCATCACTACAATTTATCACTGCCAAACGTGGACAATGAACAAATCACATATGCAAAAAATAACTACGTGTGAAATGTGATGTCTCCGAAGAGTCACCAACAATACACGAAGAGACAGAGTCACAAACGTCAGCATTAGAGACAAAGTTGGAACAAGAGCATGCATGGAACATATTGAAAAACAGAGAATGAAGTGGTTTGGCCATTTAGTAAGAATGCAACCGGATCAGATTGCCTATAAGGCCTTTTACAGTAGAACATCGGGAAGAAAGGACAGAGGAAGAACCAGGAAAAAATGGATAGATGGAGTAGCTGAATACGGCCAGAAGATCCAGAAAACTGTCACTCAAATCACGCGAGAGGCACAAAACAAATATTTTAAACCACGACACTGGGCTGCAACCCGGTAAAAGTGAAGAAGACAATAAATAGATTCCGTGGAAAAATGTCAGTCTAGTGCTGTGGCATTACTGTTGTTTCTGCAGGAAGCAGGATTATTTTGATCTATTGGTTAACTCAGCAAAACTGCTGGTACTCGACCACAGTTTACAGCTTAAATCATCTATTACTATTCCCCCTCCCACCCAAACTTGGCTTGTAGAATGTATTATGTTATGTGCCAGTCGTGTAGACTTGTACCTCTAAGTCGTGAGTTTGTACACTTCACTGATACAACTGCCTTTGTCCATATCAAAGGGAGCCTATTATTGTCACACATTTCTGTGCGTGTCTCAAATGGAGTCTTTGGCCTGCTAACCACAAGCCTCTGGCCGATCTTACACGCAGCAAATGGACCACCAAGCCGTCGAACGTGAGTCTCACCTTAGAAGTCGACATCGTGCTTGTATGCAGATCACAGGGACTCAGGAATCCATAGAGAGAATTTACATGATAATCATTTAGGCTGGGTCGACTTCATTTTCCGCTTGTTGCGACTTTGAACCCATGACATTTGGGTCCACGTGAACGTTTAACTGCTACACCACGGTGAATCCCCATGGAGAGATAATACACAGCCAGACCAACAAACATTTGGGGTCACCTACTAGTAAAAGAAGGCCAATCCCAAAGGTGACTGATATCTGCAGGAATGAACCTCAAGAACTCGGTTGGCTGAAAAAAAAAAAAAAAACATGAAGAATGCCTTCAACATGAAATATCACATTGAGTTAATTCTGTAGCCTTTACACATCTAACGCAGAACCAACCCTAGCATTTTTTAGTTGTTGCGGGTTTTCCAGGCAAATTTTACGTTCTGTAATTTGCCATTGGGTCTGAACGGTTAATTCTCTGTACCACTGTGGAAACTAACAGAGGACAAATTGTCTGCAGCTGGGATCGAACCTGGCACCCTGGCGTTTAACTTCCTAAACTACACATGTCGACAGTTAACACTGAGCTATGAAGAATATGAATTTCAATAGCGTTTTAGTACAAACATAAATGTTATTTGGATATTTTCTCTGGGATCTCCATATGTGTTGGTAAACGATCAGGCAGACAGAATGGTTGGTTCTGCACCACTCAGTGGTTAATTGATACAAGGCAACCTAGATGTCAAGGGGAGCGAGGGAACAGTGCTGAAGTACAATTAGATCATAACGGTCTGAAGAAAACAGGCAAAGAGGAGTGACCAGGGAAATTGGCCGACACTTTAAACTCTGCTGAAGATAGGGACGGTGGGTTTGTGGGAATGTCCCTAGTGCTGTGAAATCAGTCCTCAACTCTGCTCGGCTCATCTTAACGTTCTCTACACTGGAGATTTTCAAATATATCATAAATGTGTCAACTCAAAAAATGCCACCAGGAAATGTTTTAGGATCTAAAAGCAGCTAACGTCTTATTGTCGTTTTTTGTGACTTACTCATTGCAAACGCGCTTGGTGTTTCCGTAATTCGCAGGTGCCGGGTTCAATCCCAACTGAGGGCGATTTGGCAGCAGACCGCCTTGCATTGTTTCGACAGTGGTCTCGACAACCGACCACATGACGCCATGGAAAGCTATTGAACATTGCATAGTAAAAATCACAAATAGCAAAAAAATTGCTGGGGTTGGTTCTGTAAAGGATGTACAATTAGCTTATAGTGGGATTTTAATCACATCACTGACCCCATGCCGACTAATAATACCAAATATGGGACACGAACTATATGCCCGGTATGTCTTGTGCTGTGATAACAGGTCCTTTTTGTGTTTTATAAAGGTCAAAGTTAAGGACCAATATTAATGCAAAGTTATTGTATCACAATATCACTACCGACGGTCAGCCTATGGATCATGCTGATATTATTATTGCCCTCAGAGAATTGGGAAGGATAGAGGGCTTTGGTTGCAGTGAATCCACATCACTCGCCAGAATGGCAGACTTGGGAATTAAGATCATCATCATCATCAGGTGCCTTGCCGACAGGCGTGGACGATCATGCCTCTCCATAATCTGCGATCTCCTGCAGCATGTATCAGTTCGTGTGCCGACACACCTCCATGCCATGCAACAAGACTGTCAAGCATCTTCTCTCGTTGTCTTCCTTTATCTCTCCTTCCACAGATCTTTCCAGTGGTCACAACATGTTCTATTTTCCCTCTTCTCATAACATGGCCGAAAAATGATGACTGTCTCCTTCTGATGTCTGTGATAAGTTGTCTTCGGGCTCCCACCTCTTTCAAAACCTCTTGGTTGCTCTTTTTGGCTGTCCAAGGTATGCTAAGCATTCTTCTGTAAAACCACATCTCTGAGGCCTCTAGAAATTGTTTGGCCTGCCTACCGATTGTCCAGGATTCACAGCCATATGTTAAAACTGGATGTATGTAGCAAGTAAGAATTCTTTTTCTAACTCTCAATGGCAAGGATATATTGAACAAGATGTTTTTCATTTTATAAAATGCAGTTTTTGCCTGTCCTATTCTGTTTCTTATGTCAGTTATGCATCTTCCATCTAATGTTATCCATATGCATATATAAATTTCTGTACTTGTCCTAAAATAACATCATCAACTTTTATTACACACTTAGGAATAGTTCGTTTCTTTGATACCACCATTACTTCTGTCTTCCCATTATTCAAACTGAGGCCCATTCTTCCACTTTCTAACACCACAATGTCTATCATTTCCTGCAGTTCTTTCTGACTTGTTGCTATCAACACTGTGTCATCAGCATAACGTAAATTGTTTATATTGTGCCCACCAACCACAATTCCGGGCATATCAGTTAAAGATCTCATTATATATTCACTGTATATTGAAAACAAATCAGGTGACAGTACACATCCTTGTGGTCCGCCCCTCTTTATGCTTTGAAATGTACCTAAACAGTTGTTAATTTTTATAGCTGCTGTTTGCTGCCAATACATATTCTTTATTATTCGTAGATCTTTCCCATCAATGTTTGATTTTTGTAACAGTTTGATTACTTCTTCATGCTTCACACAGTCAAATGCTTTTGTATAGTCTATGTTTGTTTATGAATTAAGATCAGCATAGCAAAAAAAAAAAAAAAAAAAAAAAACGAGACGCACAACATAGAACTGGTACTATTAGCCATCGGACGTTGGGGTTCATACTGAGGGGAGGATCTGAGCACCTATGGACATGTCCGGAGTGCAATGATGATAACCCAACTAACTAACTAACTAATTACTGTATCACAATCTATGTCACTGCACACTGGGCATTCCCATGCGGGCTCTGTCCTCCGTTGCAGCAGCCACTCCAACGTACACCTACTGATTGTTTCAGTGAGAAGTCGGTTATGGTACCCCCCCCCCCCCCCCTTTCTTGGCCTCGAAGATGGTATACACGTGATTTACCGGCTTTACTCCCAGATCATATAGTCAACACTATTCGCAGGGTAGTCCGTACTACAATAATGATTTCTGCTGTCTGCTCTTCTTCACGTATATGCTAGGGGATGATGACCAGTCCTGTCATCCAGTGGTGTCTGGGTTTAGTGAGTGAGCAGATGGCTGATAAGGCCACTTCTAGCACTGAACGTTTTTTGCAATGTGGACAAGAAATAGAAGCCACATCTCTCTTGTGATTTGCTTCAGTGTCTTTCCTGGCTTGTCTTTTCTGAATTGCTGCTGCAGTTCTAGCAGCTTCGTGGGCTACAGCTCATCGATGAAGAGAGGAGCGCCAGGATGAGCTGTCACATGCAACGACTTCCCAGGTTTTAGGATCAATACAGAAGTCATTCAGTAAGGCTGTCCTTGAAACGTTTTTTTTTTTTTTGTCTGTCCACCTTGAAAGCGTTTTCCTTTTAGTAGTTTACCATAGACAATTTTTTTGGCAGTCGGTGGTCAGTCATGCGGACTATATATATGACCTGCCCAGCGAAGCTGTGACTGTTTTAGAATCGAGTAAATACTGGACAGTCCAGCTTGTCAAGGTCTTCAATGTCAGGGATCCTGCCTTGCCATTTTATGTTCAGCAACTTTCTGAGGCACACTGTAAAAGTGTTTAGCTTCTTAGCATGGCGCTGGTAAACGGTCCATGTTTCACATGCATTGAGAAGTACAGGAAGTACGACAGCTTTGTACACCCTGAGCTTCGTCTGCAGACTGATGGAAGCTCTAATCCAGACTTTTGTAAGAAGTCTACCAAATGCGCCGATGGCTTTAGATATTCTTGTATTGATCTAGATCGATGTTAACTTTCTAAGCGAGTAAGCTGCCAAGATATGTAAATCTGTCTACTGTCTTTAGTGCTTTATCTTGACTGTGATGTTTGGTTCGGGTAGACTTGTCTCTGGGGCTGGCTAGAACATTATTTCAGTTTTTTTTTTTCAGGCTTATAACAAGCGAACAGTTTGTACAGGCTTCATATATTCGGTTACATTATGTTTTAGTTTAGGCTCTGAGCATATAAATACCTACATACAGAGAGAAAGAGAGAGAGAGAGAGAGAGAGAGAGAGAGAGAGAGAGCGAGAGAGAGAAAGAGAGAGAGATAAGAAAACATCTAAATGACGTCATCAAAACCAGAGCTCCAGTTGTACCCGGAAGTGGGTGTTCTATTTATACCCAGGTGTAAACATCAGTTGTTGATGAATCATTTCTTTTCTGCAATATTTTTTTTTTGTCATGGGCAACCTCTTCATTTGTGATCTCGACACCATGGCTGTTTGACCTTTAAATCACTACTTATAATATACTAAACAGTTTAACTTTAGAAGCTGTCATAAATTTTTTTGAACCGATCAGCCAGTCTTGAGGCCCAGCCTTCTTCAAGAAGTTCTTGATTTGTACGAAATTATATAAAAAAAAGTTTAAAAAAAAATTTCACGTCAAAACAAAAGGAGCTGTGAAATACGAACTATATGTTTAATTAATTTAGATTCATTCGTCATTTGACAGTTTACTGTAATTACAAGGAACTAAAAAATTAGTTGAGAATCAGTAAGAAGTACATGTATTACTGATATTTCATAGCAGACAACTGAGGTTTGAAAATTAGCTTTTGGTTCATTTCTAAAGGAGACCGTTAATACATACTGAGTTTCAACACTCTTAGCCATGTTCAAAAGCGGGCCCAACTATACAAAGCTGAAAACAAACTTGAGGTTGATTATCAACCGTTTGAAGCTATTGGAGAAGAAGAAGACAGAGATGGCTTTGAAGTCTAGGAAAGAAATCGCAGATTATATCTCTGCAGGGAAGGAAGATCGGGCTAGGATCCGAGTAGAGCATATTATCCGTGAGGACTACCTGGTGGAGGCAATGGAGCTGTTGGAGATGTACTGTGACCTGCTGCTGGCCAGGTTCGGGTTGATACAAACACAGAAGTAAGTCCCGTCAGTTTTTAACGCTTTCTATAACCACGCAGTTGTTATAAGTAAGTAAAGTCAAAGTAAAGGACACTTTTCAACGCCTTTGGGCATATAGGGCTAGACCTATATTTTATAGACCAGTCGGCACAAGATGGGTGATGTGGTCAGCATCACGCCGACCGCCTCTACTTCCCCGGACTGCACAGTTACCCACTCCAAGCTGGGTTGACCTGGGAACCAAGGTCATTTTTGAAAATAGTCAGGCTCCGCCAGGAAGTGAACTCACGACCTTCTGATCCGCGGCAAGCATCCAGCCGCTTCACCACAGCGACTCCCAATTGTTATAGTTGCTGGTACTACTTCTGCCCTGAGATGTTCTACTTAAAAATATCAATTGTTTTGGGTTTCAGAGAGTTTACTTTGAGGCTTTATAAGATCGACTGATTTAAATTAACAATTTGGCGACAGGATTATGCATTATTGGAAGAAGGGAGTTGTGATCCATTGCTTGAATAGCCCCTGGTGATTGTCATTCCGTGTTGATGTAGAGTGTCTTTAATGTCATCCAATCCATTTCTCCTTAGGCACTCTCTTGATTTTTTTTGCCACATCTTCTTAGGTTTAGTGCCTGTTGTTGGTAGTTGTGACTGCATTCTAACAAAATAACTGAACAGTTTGATCTTCTGCTTCCATATGAATTTGGTGCACAGTGTCACTGCAACAGCTTTTCTGACAGTATCGTTTCTTGCTTTATCTCATATGGTTAAGTAGGTGGTTTTCCTCAAGCATCTTATCTTATATATAAAAATTGTATGCAGTTTAGCCTTTGATAATTATTTTCAAGCTTGGCATTGGTAGCACAGTGTTAATATAAATGTGATGTTTATAATCTGTTTCTTGGCAGTGTTTAGGTGTCTTAACAATGGTGCCAGTTAGTATATAAGGATTGTGTTATAGTGGATAGAGCAACACAGTCATAGCACATGTGGCAAGTTATTGTGAAGAGTGTTGCTGGATTATAAACACAGCATTTCATCGTAATAATGACCTCATGGAGACCAGTAGACTGCAATAGCGGCGCACAACAACACTTCATGCCTAGCACTATTTAAACTCTTTTGGCACAAGAGTAGAGTTATTTTAGAAATAATTTGATGTTATGATGTTTTCTTTGGGACCGAAAGAGTTAAGGGTTTAAGGGTCAACACAGGAGATAAAGATGTTTACTGAGTTGCAATAATATGCTCATATTTTTGTAGAGAGCTGGATCCAGGACTTGAGGAAGCAATTGCAACCATCATCTGGGCAACTCCAAGGCTACAGGCTGATGTCCAGGAGCTGAAGGCAGTCACTGAGGAGTTTACTCTCAAGTACAGCAAGGAGTTTGCACTGGCCTGTCGTGGAAATAACCTTAGTAATGTTAATGAGAAGGTATGTCAGACCACAAAGAACTGTTTACTGAGAAGATATGTCAGAACTATAGAACTATTTAGTGAGAAGATATGTCAGAAATATAGAACTGTTTTATTGTTTAATGAGAAGGTATATCAAAATTATTGAACTGTTTAGTGAAAAAGTATGTCAAAACTATGAAACTTGATGTTAGTGAGAATGTATGTCAGAACTACTTAGTCAGAAAGTATGTAAGAATTACAGAAGTAGTTAGTGGGAAAGTGTGTCAGAACCACTTAATTAATTTGGGAGAAGCTATTTCACACCTAGAGAACTAGTTAGTGAGAAGATATGTCCGAACTACAGAACTAGCTAGTGAGAAGGTTTATCAGAACTAGTTAGTGAGAAGGTGTATCAGAACTAGTTAATGAGAAGGTATGTCAGTACTAAAGAACTAGTTAGTGAGAAAGTATGCCACAACTACAGAACAAGTTAGTGAGAAGGTATGCCACAACTACAGAACTAGTTAGTGAGAAAGTATGCCACAACTACAGAACTAGTTAGTGAGAAAGTAAGCCACAACTACAGAACTAGTTAATGAGAAGGTATGTCAGTACTAAAGAACTAGTTAGTGAGAAAGTATGCCACAACTTCAGAACTAGTTAGTGAGAAAGTATGCCACAACTACAGAACTAGTTAGTGAGAAAGTAAGCCACAACTACAGAACTAGTTAATGAGAAGGTATGTCAGTACTAAAGAACTAGTTAGTGAGAAAGTATGCCACAACTACAGAACTATTTAGTTAGAAAGTATGCCACAACTACAGAACTAGTTAGTGAGAAAGTATGCCACAACTACAGAACTAGTTAGTGAGAAGGTCTTCAAAGACTTCAGAACTAGTTAGTGAGAAGGCATATTAGAAATACAGATCTAGTCAGTGAGAAGATATTTCTAGAGCATGTTAGTGAGAAGATAAGTCGAACTGCGGAACTAATTTGCGATGTTCATGTGAAGTAATGTCAGAGCTGCACATCTAGTTGGTTGTTAATAAGAAGGTCTGTTGGAACAGTTTACATATTTAGGTGGCGTTTTTATTACCAAAGAATCACAAAGATTGAAAGTGTGCATTTGGTAAGACAAAGGCAGCTTTTAAAAGTCTAAACAAAATGTAGAACTCTAAATTAAATAGTTTTAAATTTAAGTGATATAATTTTAGTTCTAGTTTTTTTTTTTTTTTTTTCCGTTTCAACATATGACAGTGAAAGTTGAAGAACCACTAAAAATATGAAGTCAACGTTAAAACACCCACTAAAGACATGGAATCAATGTTAACCACATTGGAAAACAAATGCCTAAAGAAATTGGTGAACATAAAACAAAAAGAATTCAAGAAAGGAAAAGAAATAAGAAAAAGTCTTGAAAACTGCTTGCATCAACAGTTTAAGAAAGAGTGATGGCATTATAGTGGCAGTCTTGAAAAGAAGCATGCAGAGAATTACCAAACAGGCACTGAAGTGAGAAATAGATGGATGAGGAACAGAGGATATTCAAGATAAACACTGAGATGAACACTTTTTGAGAAAGGCTTAGGTGCTGGAGTATATTCCATCCACAGTAGCGAGAGGATTGCACATTATAGAACAGAATGGAGGACTAGACTCTGAGCCCTGGGTGATTTATAATGGCAGAACATGATAATGATGTCAACATCAGAACTCCATAAAAAGTTGCTTAATTAACAAGATATGCCAGAACTAGAGAATTAGGCTTACACCTATTGGTAATGAGCTTGGTATACAGATTATTTCTTAAAATTTGGTACCAAAGTACTCAATCTACAGGCATTGTGTTGCAACAGTATTCTTGCCCTCTCCCTTGTATTTATTGACATATTCTATCTCCCAGGTCATGCACAAATTGTCAGTTCAGGCCCCGCCAAAGCCCCTTGTGGAGCGCTACATGGTGGAGATCGCCAAGACTTACAATGTTCCCTTTGAGCCAGACCCCTCAGTCATGCAGAACGATGAGATCCTCATGGCCGAGAATCTTCTCATAGATCTGGATGCGGATGACAAGAAGCAGGGTCGTGGTGGTGGTGGTGGCGGTGGAGGTGGCCTTAGGGGACCTCCGCAGCCGCTGAATTTTCCTCTATATAGCGTTCCGGCGCAGCAAGCTGTAAGTATCTTTCTTCTCAACAAACTGGAAGCAAATGTAGAATTTATTTTTCCAGTATCAATCATGTGCTTTTTTTGCAACCTTTTCATGCCCCACAGCACATAATTCCAGCGTTGAACATCATGATGTCATCATCATTATCAGGTGCCTTGTTGACTGGCGTGGGCGATCATGCCTCTCCACAATCTGCGATCTCCTGCAGCATGTATCAGTTCGTTTGCCAACACACCTCCATGCCATGCAACAAGACTGTCAAGAATCTTCTCTCGTTGTCTTCCTCTATTCCTCCTTCCACAGATCTTTCCAGTGGTCGCAATATCTTCTGTTTTTCCTCTTCACATAACATGGCCAAAAAATGATAACTGTCTTCTTCTGATGTCTGTGATAAGTTGTCTTCGGGCTCCCGCCTCTTTCAAAAACCTCTTGGTTGCTCTTTTTGGCTGTCCAAGGTATTCTAAGCATTCTTCTGTAAAACCACATCTCTGAGGCCTCAAAAAATTGTTTGACCTGCCTATCAATTGTCCAGGATTCACAGCCATATGTTAAAACGATGCGTCTAGCAAACAAGAATTTTTTTTCTAACTCTCAGTGACAAAAATATATTGCATAAGATGTTCTTTATTTTATAAGAGGCAGTTTTTGCCTGTCCTATTCTATTTCTCATCTCAGTTACGCATCTTCCATGATGTCATAGTTATGTGATAACAACATAACATATGAGTTAGTTTAGCCAACTTATTTTGTCAACACAGAACAGAACATGTTTGGCCAGATTCTGCTGCCTCTTCAAATTTAATTAAACCACTGTCTTCTTGTTGTGAATTTAAATAATAGGACCAATATATTGCCTGGCATATTTCCTTGTATCTCTCTGGATGTGTTTGTGTATTTCATATTTTTGCTTCATAACTTGTTGATGTAACTCTGTAGTGACACACGTAACAAGATACAGCAAAATATGGAAGGCTATAAACTGTGTAATATACTGTTTTTAGCCTCATTGTTTGAATATGCTCATTTAGCCAAAAAAATTAAATTTCATAAAGCAGACCAAACATGCTAGTTTAGCCAGATGCTGGTGCTTGTACAAACTAGAACATATAAAAATTCTTGTTGTATGTCCATCTATTTAGCCCTATCCAACAGCTGGAGCCGTTCCTCCCCCTCTGCCCTCACAGGGACCGCATGGAGGTTACAACGGCTACCCCAGTCAACCACCTGCCTACAACTCTGGAGCACATTCTGCTCCTCCTGGCCCACCCAACTTCGACAACCTGTACACTCCTCAGAAACCAGCGCAGCCACCTGGCCCTTCAGTGTCAAAAGCTTCAGCTCCGCCACCAAGAGGTATATGATATTTGTATCTGTCAGACCCAGACTGAAGACATACTGGCCATTGTTTCCACACAGAAATACTGTAAAGTTAAAGAACCTTTGCACAACAATGACAGATCAGGTATATGAGGCCAAACTCATATTTTTATAAATGAATCTGCGCTCAGTGGGTGATGTGGTTAACATCACGCTGACTAACTTTACTTCCCAAGACTTTACCTGGTACCCGTTTAAGGCTGGAACAACCTGGGAACCAAGTGTTGCCTGTATTTACCATTTTTCTTGAAGATTTAAGGCAATGTTGCCAGAAACTGTGAAGGTTAAGATGCTAATTTTTGCCCGTGACAGAAAAATGTCTCCACAAATTATCAAGGATTGAACCCAGCACTGCTGTGTGAGAGCCTAGAGCTGTAACTACTCAGCCAGCTGCTCCTTTCTATTTATTCTAGCAAGATGAACGTCGCATGCATTTTTGCTTCATGTCCTGCTATCTGGAGAAGATGAAGAAGTCTGACTTCATTTTCAATTGTTGCTACTAATAAATCAGGTTATCAGTCATGGCTCCTGTGCTAGTAAAAAACCACACGAAAAGCCTAACACCGATCCCGGAAAAATCCAGCAGCTTGCACATGCATGAAATGCACAAGACAGTCACCAGAGATGCCAACAGAGCAGTATGTCCTTAGAAATGCAGTTCATTGTTGATGGAAGCAGGACCACAAAAAACCAGCAGGTGTACACACATTACTGCATAAGGCATACCTCCATTTCTGTGGCAACCAGTCACCCACCAATTAATAATTAAGCACAAATCTACTGATACATTTCTTGCAGTGTGCCAAATGTATAGGATATCAGTTAATGTGTGGAAGATCAGTGATGAAATCGACAGTATAAAACATCCTTCATGTCCAGTTCTGAACTATTTGATACTAAAGTGTGTTCATTTGCTCACACTATTGGATTGAAAGGAATCGTTAACATCTGCAGACAGCAGTGGAACGAACGAACAAACAAACAATTTTCAATGGGTTACAAATTGGGCCTGCAGGCCCGTCTTACATGCCGCCCTTTCAGACACTCATCTTTCACACAGCAGTTGTTTTTTATCAGTAAAGCATATTATGTTTATAAAATAGTATGCAAATTATGAATGTCGAGCAAAAACACAAAAACATGGGGGGGTGAAATACATGCCCACACTTGCACGCACACACCCACAGACACACGCAAACCCACTCTCTCTCTCTCTCTCTCTCTCTCTCTCTCTCTCTCTCTCTCTCTCTCTCTCTCTCTCTCTCTCTCCCTCTCTCTCTCTCACACACACACGCACGCACACACACACACACACACACACACATATATATATATATATATATATATATATATATATATATATATATATATATATATATATATATATATATATATATATATATATATATATATATATATACATACATACATACATACATACATACATACATACATACATACATACATACATACATACATACATACATACATACATACATACATACATACACACACATACATACACGCATACATACATACACACACGCATACATACACATACATACATACACGCATACATACATACATACATACATACATACACACACACACATACATACATGCATACATACACACAGATACGAACATTCGCACACAGAGATAAAAACAGACACAGATACACACGTAACCAAACAAACACAGACACACAGCCACGCACACAGAGACAGACACACACACACATACAGCCACACACACACACATACAGCCACACACGCAGCAACACTATAAATAGCATTTGATATTTCTGGTTTTTCAAAACTAACTCACAATTATGTTAATTTTCAGTAAACGACGACATATTCCCAGAACTGCCCACAGTGCCAAGTAACACTCTACCTGACATCGGTAACTCAGTTGGAGGGGGGTCGGCAGGTGGTGATGATGTTGATTTCGATGATTTAACAAGACGATTTGAACAGCTGAAGAAAAAGAAGTAACTCTCTGACCGTCAAACGATGCTAGTGTTGATGAGAAAAGCAAGAAAGTCAAATTAGTAAAACTACAAACATCAGTGTTCTGTTGCAGTTCCAAAGAATCTTAATCATGTTTGTTGTCATGTTTTCATTAAAATTTCCTGTTGTTTAAAGCATTTGTGTTTCTTTTTGGTTTTGACTTAATTCTTCTTAACTAGAGCATAAAGGTACATTACAGTCTTCTTTCATCTTTGTTTATTATTTATTTTGGATATTTATTGTTTATTTTGGATATTTATTGTTTATTTTTGATATTTATTGTTTATTTTGGATATTTATTGTTTATTTTGGATATTTATTGTTTATCCATGAGCATCCATATCAAGCTTTATTTTTATTAGCTGGCTGGCTTCCTTTTCAAGCCAGTTTTATGGAATTTTGTGGATCTTCATCATTCTTATTTAATTTTCTTTGTCTGCCTAACGAAATAGAGGCGTATTATAGGTTTGCTTGTTCATACTTCTTTTATTCTAGTTTAGTTCTTGTCTTGAAGTTATTTTTGTCTTGAAGTTACTCTTGTGTGGAAGTTAATCTTGTCTAGTCTTGTCTCGAGGTTATTCGTATCTTGAAGTTATTCTTGTCTAGTAGTAATTCTTGTCTAGTAGTAATTCTTGTCTAGTAGTAATTCTTGTCTAGTAGTAATTCTTGTCTAGTAGTTATTCTTGTCTAGTAGTAATTCTTGTCTAGTAGTAATTCTTGTCTAGTAGTAATTCTTGTCTAGTAGTTATTCTTGTCTAGTAGTAATTCTTGTCTAGTAGTAATTCTTGTCTAGTAGTTATTCTTGTCTAGTAGTAATTCTTGTCTAGTAGTAATTCTTGTCTAGTAGTAATTCTTGTCTAGTAGTTATTCTTGTCTAGTAGTAATTCTTGTCTAGTAGTAATTCTTGTCTAGTAGTAATTCTTGTCTAGTAGTTATTCTTGTCTAGTAGTTATTCTTGTCTAGTAGTAATTCTTGTCTAGTAGTAATTCTTGTCTAGTAGTAATTCTTGTCTAGTAGTTATTCTTGTCTAGTAGTAATTCTTGTCTAGTAGTAATTCTTGTCTAGTAGTTATTCTTGTCTAGTAGTAATTCTTGTCTAGTAGTAATTCTTGTCTAGTAGTAATTCTTGTCTAGTAGTAATTCTTGTCTAGTAGTAATTCTTGTCTAGTAGTTATTCTTGTCTAGTAGTAATTCTTGTCTAGTAGTAATTCTTGTCTAGTAGTAATTCTTGTCTAGTAGTTATTCTTGTCTAGTAGTTATTCTTGTCTAGTAGTAATTCTTGTCTAGTAGTTATTCTTGTCTAGTAGTAATTCTTGTCTAGTAGTAATTCTTGTCTAGTAGTAATTCTTGTCTAGTAGTTATTCTTGTCTAGTAGTTATTCTTGTCTAGTAGTTTTTCTTGTCTAGTAGTAATTCTTGTCTCAAAGGTATTCTTGGCCAGACTTGTCTTGAAGTTGTTCTTATCTTAGGTTAATTTTTCCTAGAACGTATTCTTCTCTTGAAGTTAGTCTTTTCTAGAAGTTATGTTTGTCATGAAGTTAATCTTGTATGCTTCACTGACATTTTTACTAATTAACACACATGCAAAAAGGGGTGGGGTGGGGGGGGGGGGGAATGATGATACATTTGCCTAAATCTGCATTGGAAGGTATCTCACAAGAATCAAACCTGAAAGTCACAAGATGTTTAGAAAGAAAGTGTCTATCTGCTATACAGAATAGTATTGATATTGATGGCATCTTGCTACTGAGGTGACATGAAGCGAATTACACACAATGATAAATGTATTGATGGTAATAATAGCGTGTATAGTAATGATGGTTTTTAGTGCAGTAATAGTAATGTTGGTCATTGTAATATAATAATAATGTTGATAAAGTAAAAAACCATATTCCAAGTCCCTTGAATGTATTGGGTATACAGTGCTTGACGTATATAAAAAAAAAAAGTCAGGAGATGTGAACCAGCGTCATTGCACTCGGTTATAAACCATAAATGCTCTGCCACCAGTGCAGACAACTGATAAAGACATTGTCCGCCTATGTCGCCGTTCACACGTAACTCCGTAGCTACAGCGACGTTCCTCCATTTACCCCAGAGTGTTAACTCTGGTACCCATTTCCTAGAGGCTGGCTGAACCCCGGAAACCTTCTGGTTTCGAACACCGGGCTGCAGCGAGTCGCAACTGGATTTGAAAGTGAGTCTCCTATCGACTGCACTAATGTGACCCCTGCTTGACGTTTATTTTATATACCAATCAGCACTTGATGGATGATATGGTTAGCATCACACAGGTCATTTGTACCTCACAGGACTTTAGCTGGAGCCATTTTAGGCTGGGTCGACACATCCAGAATGTGCTTTGGTATACAGCTAAGAATATATAAACACAGATAAAAACAGTTTCCCTTTTGATGTATGTGTTTATAATAATTATGTGTTTGAGAATTTATTTATGATTGTTGATTCTGTTGAGTTTTACTTAATTATATCCTCTACAGTATACTTTATTTCAATGGTTTTCTCTTGTCTGAGTATCAACTGATGTGCTGTAAATGTTTGACTGTACATAAGTATTTCCAGCTTGGTCATTGAGATAACAGTTTTTATTTATAATACATACATTTGTTGAACATGGGAAATTGAGGTTCTTCTCTTGAATAGTGAGTACCGAAAGTCCTGAGTGTTGCCTAGTTATAATGTAAACATCATGTGACCTGAGCCATTTTAGTTGGTGTAATAAAATAGATTTTGTAACTGGTAGTCGTGTTTTTGTGTGCAACAAACAAATCAGATGACTAGGAATCAGACATGTCTGGAGGTGAGCTCTGGCTTACAATTATTGCCATTTTCAATGAGCCTATGGATGTGTCTGCATTGTTTTATGTCCAGTACATCTCCCCCAATGAACCCAGTCTCATAAAGTATGAAGATTTTTCTGAGAAGGTAAAGCAGAAAGAAAGAGTGACTGTCACTTTCCCTTATCATAGTTAGTTAGTTAGTTGGGTTATCATCATTGCACCCCGGATATGTCCATAGGTGCTTAGATCCTTCCCTCAGTATGAACCCCAACGTCCGATGGCTAATAGTACCAGTTCTGTGTTGATTAGCAAGTGGTCTGATGTGCGTTCCCTTATTATACTGTTACCTAGTATATGTGAAAGTCTAGCACTTGATGCCTTTGTAGTGACATCTATCATATTTTATTAGTAACAAGAACAAAGGAAATCATTTCTGCAAATTAACCAGCCACCCAAAAAAATTAGGAAAACATCAATCACAATAACAATGATGGGAAACAAAATCTTCTTCAGCATTCTGAACCCTTGAGGTTCATTGCTGCAGATATCACCCGCCTCGAAGCATCTCTCTGGTTGGCCTTCTCTTTCCAGTTAGTAACACCAAGTGTTTGCAGGTCTCTCTGGACATTATCTGTCCATCGTCTTCTTGGTCTGCCTCTTGGTCTACGACCATTCATCTCCCTTGTTATACTGTTTTTACCTCTTTGTCATCTGACATTCTCTCAACATGCCCCAGCCATTTCAGTCTATTAGATCTCATGATGCCACTGATCAATGAATATTTAAGCAGCTTATGAATTTTGTTATTGCTTCTTACTCTCCTTTTTCCACTTTTTGCATCTTTGGTGGGTCCAAAGATTCGTCATAATACTCTGTTTTCGAAAATTTTAATGAGGCTTCATCTCTTTAAGGTGTACTCCAAGTTTTAGAGCCATATAAAATGACTGGTCTTATCGTTTTATATATTTTGATCTTGGTGTTGCCAGACAGACACTTTGACTTTAGCATATGTTGAAGGCATATATTCTTTTTTTTGCCAGATTGTATTCTAAATTGCATTTCTTATCTTAGCATGACGGAGCAGTTGAAATTTGCACCAAAAAACTTATGTTTCCTTTCGTTTGATTTTCATATTATCGACTTGTATATGGCCAGAGTTTATATCCTTTTCCTGTCTTGTTATTATCATGTATTCTATCTTACCTTGATTGAAAACTAGTCTCATTTTGTGAGCTGCTTCTTTTAAAAGAGTTGGTGTTTTTACAGTCTCTGATTTATTTTCTCCAATGATATCAATGTCATCTGCATAACCAAGTATTCTTGTAGTTTCTTCTAAAGCACACTCTTTTTTCAATTTTCTCCAGGGCCAAGCTTAAAAGAAGTGGGGACAGAGCATCACCTTGCTTTAAAACAGATGTTATTAGATAAGGGTTTGACTTTCTGCCTTTATATATTACTATATTATAAGTGTCTTCCATACATAGTTTGGTCATGGTAATTAACTTCTTTTGGTATTCCAAAGTCATTCATAGCATTCTATATACTGTTTCTATGTACACTATCATACACCTTTTAAAAATCCACAGAAGTATTATGTACATCTCTTCTGTATTTCCATTTTTGCTATGCTATTTGCCGTAAAATAATTATCTGATCTGTTTTGTCAGATACCTGCTTGGTATTCTCCCAATGTCATCGACATATGGTTTTAGCCTCTTTAACAGAACCACCAATAGTATCTTGTAGATAATAATGATATGCCTCTATAATTTTCACATTTATACTTGTCTCCTGGGGTAGGAGCCTGTCCTACTACTAGGCGCGTCCACCAGGTGGCGGATGGTGGAAAGGCCTCTAGATATAGAGGTTAGCCACGAATATATTGAATAAGTGGCCGTGGACCAAAACAGGTGATGGTCATTGAGAGGAGGCGAGTTAGTTGGTGGGACAGCTAACTCTATAAAATACCTCAAAACTCTACGACATGGCCATCGGCGGGTAAGAGGCGCCATAACCTCTCCCCCCTGCTGCCTTGCAGGATAAGTCTTTTTAGACAAAGGCTATTCGAGTCAAACCATATACAAACCGGCGGAAGGCAAGGGGAAACCACCGCTGTACTATCCCAAGAAAATCATGCCTCAAAATAATACGTATTCAGATAACGAAGTGAATGGGGTTTCCGGTGGAATCACCTCGTCCGGTAGGGAGCATCATGTTCTACGGGTGATACCCGACCGTCATCCAGCTACTGTAGAAAAAGTAAATGGTAGAAACATCATGAACATTGGTACATGGAATGTCAGAACAATCGTACAAAACGGGAAAACTGGATAACATCAAGATGGAAATGAAGAGAATGAACATCAACATACTAGGAATTAGTGAAATGAGATGGCCAGGAGCAGGGGAAAAGTATTCAGATCAGCACAGAATTATCTACTCGGGTGGGAAGGAATATAGTAAGGGAGTTGGTATTATTTTGGATCCAAAGAACTCAAAAACTGTTAAAGGATTTTGGACAATATCAGATAGAGTACTATTAGTAAAACTTCGCGGCAGACAGTTTGACATCAACTTAGTACAGATTTATGCCCCAACAGCAGATAGTTCAGAGGAAGATATTGACGCATTTTATGATGAGTTAGACATGGCTGTTGATCAATGCAAAAATTGTGAAGTAACAATGGTACTTGGAGATTTTAATGCAAAAGTAGGAAGTGAAAAAGTGTACGGAATAACGGGTGGCTATGGACTAGGAGAAAAGAATGTGAGAGATGACAGATTAATAGCATGGGCTGAGTCGCGCAGCATGATAATAGGTAACACCTGGTTTAAACACCGTCCTCGAAGATTGTGGACTTGGAAAAGTCCTGCTGATGATGTCCGCAATCAGATTGATTATATTTTGATTTCAAGAAGATTCCAGAGCAGCTTAGTTGGAGCAAAAACTAGACCAGGGGCAGACTGCTTTAGTGACCATGTTCCAGTTGTAGGAAAAATTAGAATAAAACTAAAGAACATTAGAAAAACACCACAGAACATCAAGTTAAATTTAGGAATTCTTAGAATGGATAAAGAAATTAAGGAACAGTTCAACGTCACTGTACAAAACCGGTATAATGCAATGGAAATTATACAGACTATTGAGGAACAGTGAGATATGTTGCGTGAGTCAATTCAGCAGACATCAAAAGAGACAATCCCACCAACCCATACAGTTGCAAAAAAGAAATGGATGTCAACCGAAATTCTGCAGTTGATGGATGAAAGAAGGAAGAAAAAGAATGATAAAGAAGAATACTCTAGAATACAAAAAGAAATAGTGAACAAATGCAAAGTGGCTAAAGAAGCCTGGCTGAATCAAATGTGTACAGAGATTGGGGAAAACAACAGGAAAGACTCACATTCCATGTACCAACAGATAAATATGTTAACTGGAAAGATGACACGTAACAGCACTGGATGTTTGAAATCAAAGGATGGTGACTCATTAATGGGACATAGTATATAATTAACAGATGGACAGAGTATATAGGGGATTTGTATGATGATAATAGACCAGACATAGAATTGCAGACCAACAATGATGGTCCACCAATAATGACTGCAGAAGTTGAGGATGCAATACATCATATGAAGAAAGGAAAAGCACCCGGGCCAGACAACATCTCACTGGAAGAAATCGAAGCACTGGGAAATTTTGGAATTGAAATAATAACTAAACTTTTAAATGATATTTATAACAGTGGGTATATTCCAAATGACCTTTTAAAATCCATATTTATAGCTCTGCCGAAGAAACCAGGCACTTTAAAATGTGAAGACCATCGCACAATAAGTCTTATGAGTCACATGACTAAGATTTTACTGAGAATAATTATGAGAAGAATAAGAAACAAAATTAAACCAGAAATCAGCGATGAACAATGTGGATTTGTAGAAGGAAAAGGTACAAACAATGCCATATACATCCCAAGGACATTGTCAGAAAGAGCTATAGAAGTAAAGACTGATTTGTACTTATGTTTCATAGACTATACAAAAGCATTTGACTGTGTGAAGCATGAAGAAGTAATCAAACTGTTAGAAAAATTAAACATTGATGGGAAAGATCTAAGAATAATAAAGAATATGTATTGGCAGCAAACAGCAGCTATTAGAATTAACAACTGTTTAGGTACATTTCAAAGCATAAAGAGGGGTGTACGACAAGGATGTGTACTTTCACCTGATTTGTTTTCAATATACAGTGAATATATTATGAGATCTTTAATTGATATGCCCGGAATCGTGGTTGGTGGGCACAATATAAACAATTTACGTTATGCTGATGACACAGTCTTGATAGCAAAAAGTCAGAAAGAATTACAGGAAATGATAGACATTGTGGTGTTAGAAAGTGGAAGAATGGGCCTCAGTTTGAATAATGGGAAGACAGAAGTAATGGTGGTATAAAAGAAACAAATTATTCCTAAATGTGTAATAAAAGTCAATGGTGTTATTTTAAGACAAGTACAGAAATTTAAGTATCTGGGCACATGGATAACATCAGATGGAAGATGCATAACTGAAATAAGAAACAGAATTGGACAGGCAAAAACTGCATTTTATAAAATGAAAAACATCTTGTGCAATATATCCTTGTCATTGAGAGTTAGAAAAAGAATTCTTCCTTGCTACATACATCCAGTTTTAACATATGGATGTGAATCCTGGACAATCGGTAGGCAGGCCAAACAATTTTTAGAGGCCTCAGAGATGTGGTTTTACAGAAGAATGCTTAGAATACCTTGGACAGCCAAAAAGAGCAACCAAGAGGTTTTAAAAGAGGCGGGAGCCCGAAGACAACTTATCACTGACATCATAAGGAGACAGTCATCATTTTTCGGCCATGTTATGAGAAGAGGGAAAATAGAACATGTTGTGACCACTGGAAAGATCTGTGGAAGGAGGGATAGAGGAAGACAACGAGAGAAGATGCTTGACAGTCTTGTTGCATGGCATGGAGGTGTGTCGGCACACGAACTCATACATGTTGCAGGAGATCGCGGATTATGGAGAGGCATTATCGCCCACGCCAGTCGGCAAGGCACCTGATGATGATGATGATACTTGTCTCCTTATTTAAAAATAGGTATGTTCCATTTTCCCTCTTCTTATAACATGGCCGAAAAATGATGACTGTCTCCTTCTGATGTCTGTGATTAGTTGTCTTCGGGCTCCCGCCTCTTTTAAAATCATCGTTCGCTCGGCCGTTCGTTGTAATTTAAACGCACCTTCTTATTCTCGTTAGCAATATCTTCAAATTTGATTTGGGCAAAGACACCCTGAAAAAACTAAAAAATGCATGATCTCTCTCTCTCTCTCTCTCTCTCTCTCTCTCTCTCTCTCTCTCTCTCTCACACACACACACACTCAGACACACACACATACACACAAGCAACAAAAAATTACGCATTGCCTTTAAATCTTTAAATATAAGTGCTTACTTGACGAGGCTAACAGTTACTAATTTCAGCCAAAATGTAAATATAACCTTACTTATCCGCTGCACCTTCACGAATACAGATTGAGGATCTGTTGCACCTCGAGATAAATACAAAGACAATTTTTAGCACGCTGTATTTGGCATTTTATGCAGTATGATACACTGTGAGTGTGAAAGAAGGGGGAAAAAAACTATTTTCGACAGTGGCGAGGAAAGACAATTTAAATTTTAAGTATCTTCATGCCTTCTTTAATAATATCATAAATTATAGCCGACTTTTCTTGACGGCACCCCTGGCATACGCACCCAGTTTGAGAACCTCTGCTGTAATGCCTCGGTCAAGTCAGCAGACAAAGACCTTGCCAGCTGCTGTACCACGTAACCGGGTAGCAGTTTCCCCAGCTACGACAGACTTATTTCAGTCCATTGCAGTGAATGCAGAAACGGGTGTAAGGTAACCACTATTCGTATTCGGCCGGACAGCAAGTATTCGGCCAAATACCAAATAGTTATTAGGTCCACTATTCGGCCCCAAAGCGAATACGAAGCGAATATTCGGTACAGCCCTAATATTAACAATTCCACTCTTGGGGTGATTTCTGCGACTTCCAGACTAGTTTTATTAATTCATATATCTTTACATGTAATACATGACCACCTTGTTTTATAAGTTCAGCAGCAACACAATCAGCACCAATTGCTTTATTGTCCTTAATCTGTGTTATGACATACAATACTTCTTCAAAATCAGGCTCTTCAATATTTGGTTCATATTTTAGTATCTCTTCCTGTGGATAAGTATTTATTGGAGTTTCACAATTTTAACAGTTCAGCAAAGTATTCCTTCCATCTGTTACATATTCATTATTTATCATGTTACCACTGTGATCTTTAAAACAATAAATGCTTTAATTTCCTCGTTTTACAGCCTTCATTTCTTTAAAAAACTTTCTGGATTCGTTATTCTGATGGTTAGCTTCCATATCCTTGACAACGTTGTTCATGTATTCTTGTTTCTGCTGCCTAACTACTTTTGTAGCTTCTTTACATTCTGTTCTATATTTTTCTTCATTTTGTATGTTACTGGAGTCATTTAGCCACATCTGCCTGGCATGTTTTTTCTTACTTACTTCTTCTTCACATTTTGTATCAAACCATTTGTTCTTTCTGTTTATGGTAGACACACCAAGACATTCTTCTGCAGTGGTTTGAATTATATTCTTATTTCCATCTAGGTTGGGTCAACATCTTCCTCTGACTGATTTTGTAAAATTTCAATTTTAATTCATCTGCAAATTTCTCTAATATGGTTGTTTCTTGTAATCTTTCCCAATTGTACTCTGGATATGATCTTTGCAACTTGATGTAGAAGGATCTCTTTAATTTGATTTTTAATTTTGCACCAACCAGGTAATGGTCACTGTGACACTCAGCTTCTCTGTAGCTTCTAGCTTGTATGTTCAATGTATTTCTATTATTTATTAAAATGTGATACAAAATAACACAAACGGTTAAAATGAGAAACAAAATGCAACACAAATATGAACTGCTTTTGAAATGACTACATTATGATATTCAAATATTGTGTAAATACACATATTATAATAAAATAATAATAAAGTGACAGAATGAAATAAAGTTTATGCGGGCTGAAATGGAAAAATCCAGCCATCGATAATACATTTGCCTCCGATTTCTGGAGACAGTAATTATAAAAATCCTGAGTCACTATTTTATTTAGTTGAATTAACATTCTGGAACTTTTTTTTTTTAGTTGAACTAAAATTCTATAGAACTGGTTTATTTAGTTGGTGAACATTTCAATTGCATTTGCTTTTCATGTAGAGTTTTATTTTCTACCTTTAATAGACTACAAGTGACCATTTTCTGCAACATATACATCGCATGTATATGCATAAAAATTATGGCGTTTTTAATCAATCCCATACTCTTCAGGTCTTTTTTTTTAATTGTCAACCTGTACTTACCTGCGTCACTGCACCTTTTATCAAGGAATGAAATTAAAGACGCATCCTCTCTTATAGATGAACCAGGAGGAGTTTTGTGAAAAATGGTCAGTGCAGCAATGAATGAGAGAGAAGAGTTCCTAGTCATTGTGCTAAGAGGGAAGAAGGAACAAAGCTAGAAGAGATAGAAATGGGCATATAGAGAATGGAAAACTTGTATACTATAAATGAATAAGCCAAGTCTTATTTGATGCACAGAGTGCCTGTGTGACGATTGCAGATGAAAGTCAATGGCTTGACATGCACACTACCTGGTGCTGAACTATATTCTGTCCATGATATCGAGATACAAGATAGAACGCCATCGAGGAATCAACTGCAAGCTCTCTGTGATCTGTCAACAGCACAGGAGGATGATGAGGAGGAGGAAGAGAACACGAAGACTATGAAGTTGAAATCTGTTCTACGGTAGTGGGTTCTTGTGTCCCAGTTTGGGGAACAAGAAAAGATCCCATGCTCCCTCACTAGCATGTTGTAAAAGACGACTAACTCTGGGTTACTTGAAATCAGATGTGCTTGGCCGAAAGGTGCAAATTTTGAAGCCTAGCTGTAAACCACAACAGAATGTGCCAACTGTTCCTTTACAGGCGGAGGCGGGAAAAAAAGAATAGGAAATATTATCAATGCTGATGAATGTGACAACTGAAAGACTGAAAAACTCCCAACAACAAAGCAACAAGAAAATCTCATTAAGTTTCTTGAGATGATATACGGAAGAATAGGTCGCATTTCATGGAAACAAAAATAATCAAATACAGCAGTTCTAGGGTGGCTGGGGAAAAAAACACAGATATATATTAAAAAAAAGAGACATGCAATATGCGTACTACATGATTGATTTGATTTGATTTGATTCAAGAACCGACATCACAGCACTCGGGGCATTCCCATAAGCACTCTGTCCCCATCTTCAGCCAGCGAAGAGTTCCGATACTAATGGTGCCAGTAGCATTCTCTTTAAACGTCCGTCTTGCCTTTCCTCTGAGCCTCGAGCTTCTGCCAGAACCTCTCGTCACCCCCCGCTGCATCAATCTCACCAGACAGTGGTGATCCATCTGCTCCTCCGAACGGTACACGCTCTCCCATAAGGCACTAACCACGTCTGCCTTATCATGTATTAGTATTCCACCGAGTTGTGCAGAGCCAGCCAGTCTGTCCGCCTGTTCATTTCCCAACACACCTGCGAATCCCGGTGTCCTCTGCAGTAAAGCATTTCACTCTGCACGAAGCATGCCGGTCTAGATCTTCCTCGACATGCTTTCTGCGTCAGTTACAATCACGATGTGTGTGTGCGTGCGCGCGCACGCGCGTGTCGTGCTCTCTAACCAGCGGAAAGCTGCAGTGACCGCCTTCACTTCCATTCTTAAGCTGGATGTTGTGGTATCATATGCTAGGCTCTCCTGCACGAAACGTCGACCATTAACTTTTGCTAAGAAACCCCAAGCACTTCTTTTGCACCTGGACACTGAAGCGTCTGTGTAAATTATCAAATCTTCTGAGCGAGCATTATCTTGAATTAAGTGCTGAATTTTCACCTCCGTGGCAGTCTCTGCATTCCCGGCTCAGCGTGATTATGACTCTACACAAGTCTGACTGTTTAGGTGGCACTTTGACCCACTCCTCTCCTCGCCTAATGTTCTCAAGGATGCAAACCTGTCTGTGTCTTCTGCCTGAGCCATCCATGACCTTCCTCTTATCAGCCGCTGACCCTTAACTGCACCCAGAGCTTCATGCAGAGGGTGGTCTGTGTCTGCAGCTACCCTGAGATATGACTTCGCCTGCAGCACCTTGCGCCTACCTGCAACCGCCGGCAAACCAAGGATGTATCGCATACACACCACTAGGGTGTCTCTGGTGCAACCAGAATGACCCGCATAGCCGCGTTCTGTATGCGCTCTAGTTTGTCCATCTGACTCTTTGAGACGGAAAGCAGTCCCAGGCCATAATCCACCACTGACAGGTGCAGGTGCTGATATAGTGTGAAAAGCATTCTCTGCTCTATGTCAATTAATAGTCTTAAGTGCACTGTCCTTTTTGGCATCTCGTCACAACACTCTCCACATGGTCTTTACATGACAGGCTCCTGTCAAATGTAATTCCCAGATACTTCAGTTTGCTCTTTCTCTCTGTTGACGTTCTACCGTCTATCGCAGTATCCTTCCAACTCCTGGTGCTTCTAGGCTTGCAATCTTGCTCGTATACACGTTAAAGAGCACAGGCCAGATGGCGGATCCCTGTGGCAGTCCTGTGGCCAAACTGCATGGTTCTGAGGTCCATGAGCCCAATCGGAGGGCAATCCGACGTGAATACAGGACAGCTGCAACGCAATTCACCAGCCATGGACTGACCTCGTCCTTCAGTGCAGTCATTAAGATGTCATATCTCACTCTGTTATAAGCATCCTCGAGATCCAATCCTACCGCCATAGTTTCCTGTCTGTTCTGGAACCCTTCATAGACGTCAAAAGCAAAAGTGGCCGCATTTGCCCAAGTGTCCTTTCTTGGCCTGTAGCTTCCCAGACCTCTTGGGAGAAGCTTCCCCTTTTCCAAAAACTCTTGTAGCTTTACAGCAACTATCTTCTCCAAGACCTTCCCAAATGTGTTTTGTAAAGTGATGATTCTAAAGCAACTAAGCTTAGAATGATCTTTAACAGGTTTTGGTAGTGGGGTTAGATAGCTGTGCACCCAGTCCTGCGGTACTGATGCTGTCTTTATACTCTGGTTAAAACAGTCGGCCACCTCTGCCAGGTCTACATCACTCACAGCCTTCATGTGACCATACCGGACTACATCAGGCCCTGGTGCAGTGTCTTTTGCTTTTTTCAAAATGTGTTTGATATCTTCCACTTGTATCATGTCTTCATAATGCATATTCTTCAAGGTGCCATCTAACTCCTTTCTAACTGCATCCCTGATGTCTACATCATTATGATATGTAGACATTGTACTACATTAAAAGACATAAAATAAAATCAAAGCAGACGCAATGAAGGTCATATAATGTCAGTTTTTATTCAGCAGTTTGTACTCAGGTATATATCTGTTCATTCATACACTGACTCACATACACTCGTTCACACACATATACACTCACTCACACACATACACAATCACTCATACACAAACATCTTCACATACATAATATACACACTAATGCATGCACACACAAACACAAACACACATACACACACTGAAATTCGACACATTTAAGCCTGCAAGAATGTGTAGTACTGAAGGATCATAAAATCGTTAAACACATCCAACAACCTCTAAGCCACAGAGATAAAAACAATTACACCATCATCGTAATGTAGCAGGTCCTTTGCAGAACGTCGCTCTAATCACAGTCTGCCTGAAAGAAACTCGGTCTCTTGCCAGTTCTCCCGCCTCATTCACTTGAACACTCAAGGAGTCGCTTATATCCTGCGCCCATCCTTCCTGGTACAATGCCGTCTGCTATAATTTTGTCCAATCCGTCGTGGCACTTGATATGACCAAAATATTTCAGCTTTCGAGAAAGGATGCTATTTATTAGCCAATCTTCCTTAATGTTCAGATCTTTTAAGATGTCAATATTTCTTATCTTCTTTGTCCAAGATATTCTAAGAATCTTTCTATAGCATTTCAGCACAAAAGCCCCTATTGTTTTTCTTAAGAACTGAGAGATAGTCCACGATTCACATCCGTATGTAGCCACAGGGAAGATGCATGCTCTTTAAATTCTAATTTTGATCTCCTTGCTGGTGCTTAACCAAAGACTTTTAAGGCTGTTCAATCTTTGCATTGCTATGGCCATCCTCCTTTTTTTAAAATTTCTGTCGAACAGTCTCCATTGCTGTTTATTATAGAGCCTAGATATTCAAGTTTATGACATTTTCAATTTCTTCATCATTTATTGTTATTTTTGGTTGACAGCCAGTTTTATCTGTGGACATTATTTTCGTTTTCTTTAAATTCAAGAACAGATTTTGATCTTCACTGTGCTTTTGGACAGACAATATTACATTTTTTATTCCCTTTACGCTGTTTCGAAAGGAGGACTGTGTCATCTGCGTAGCGGAGTTCCAGAATAGGGTTGCCACCAATTTTGAGCGGATCATAACTGCACAATTACAGTATGCAAATATTATTCAATTCCTATTTGAGTACAGTTCACCTTTAGGCAAATTACAAATATGTACATACATTCAGTATGAATATACTTACAGACATTCTGTAGACTGCCTAACATGTATTCATTTTTAGGACAGCAGTCATACCACAACTGTCTTAGAAAACTGTCCTTTCGGCAAATAGCAACTTGGTCACATTATATGTATTTTTAGAACATTAAATGTCCAGTCTATGTCTGAACTTTGGCCAGGGCATCTTGGAGAAGTGAGAAATCTCCTGGGAAAAAAAAATGAAAGAGATGAAAATGAAACCCAACTTACACAACACATTAGTAAGAGCAGACAGATCTTACATCTCCTCTTAACAATTTGATTAGGTAATTGAAGAAATAGAAAAAGAACAAACACAAAAAAATTACTTTTTATGTGTGAGACAGAACAAATATGGATAAACACAACAGCAAGCACTATATGATGTGATTTATAAAAATAAAGGGAAGAGGAGGAGAAGGAGGAGGAGAAGAAGAAGAAGAAGGTTCTGACTGATGGCGAAGCAGAAATTAATGCTTCAAACTTTATTGACATTATATTATCATGTTATTTTTGTTGTCGTTACCATATTTGCTTTTACTATAAAATTAGACATGAGTAATCATCATCATCAGGTGCCTTGCCGACTGGCGTGGGCGATCATGCCTCTCCATAATCCGCGATCTCCTGCAGCATGTATCAGTTCGTGTGCAGACACACCTCCATGCCACGCAACAAGACTGTCAAGCATCTTCTCTCGTTGTCTTCCTCTATCCCTCCTTCCACAGATCTTTCCAGTGGTCACAACATGTTCTATTTTCCCTCTTCTCATAACATGGCCGAAAAATGATGACTGTCTCCTTCTGATGTCAGTGATAAGTTGTCTTCGGTCTCCCGCCTCTTTTAAAACCTCTTGGTTGCTCTTTTTGGCTGTCCAAGGTATTCTAAGCATTCTTCTGTAAAACCACATCTCTGAGGCCTCTAAAAATTCATGAGTAATCACTTACCCATAATATCTCTAGTCAGGTTAATGACTTGTTCCTTCCTGTTGATGACCTCAACACTTTGTGTGTATGGATTGTAGCGGACGCTGAATGGCCGGGGGATGGTCGCAGCAAATTGCCTGAAACAATCATAGAACGAATTGTGGTCACGTAGTACTGCGGACGTTTGAGGTATTTGTTTTCTAAAGGAGTACGTGCACGAGTGTCCAGTCCCCTATCGGCGTTTTCGTCGGCGTCTAAGTTCAAATATGGCAAACAGACGACTGTCGACAAGAACTAAAGCCGGCAAGTGTACTGGTGAGTGCAGGAACAAGTTAAAATGCGACAGGTTGAGTATGAAATACGTTAGCACATTGTACTGGAACTGGTCCTCCATAAATCAGAGGTAACCTATTGTCGAAAAGCTGCTTTATGGCAATGACATTGTAGTTCTGCAGGAAACCCGCATTGGCGACGAGGAGGTTAGAGCAGTGGGTTTTCAATGTTGCTACAATCTACGTCACCGCGGACAGGTCATCCTGGTTCGCGACAACATGCTGGCATGGGAGGTCGACGTGTCTGAATGGAACAGTGACGCCCTGCAGGTGCATGCAGTCAGAACATTTAGTCAAGTTCACGACTGTAAATATTTATGCCTGCAGCGGAAAGGCAAGTGAGTGTCAGTGGCAACGTTTGCTTATGTCCGGGGAAAGAAATAGTATCTACTGCGGGGACTTCAATGCCAGAGGAAGCCAATGAGGTAATGTTATCACCAGTAAACAGGGGGAAGATCTGCAAGATGCTCTGGTATCTGCTGAGCTGGTATGTTTGAATATTGGACATGTCACTAGCTTATATGCTGCAGATATCAGAGGAAAATATGACAAAACTCGCAGGAGAATTCAACGGCAGCATCCAGAGTGTTCATTTCAAAGAGGAGTGGCTACAAAGCTGCTTACTACCGCTGCCAAAACCAAACAAAGACCACTTCAAGATCAGCGGCTACTAAATTATCACGATGAATAACACTCAGGTTAAACTTCTGGAGAAAATAGTAGCGCATAGACTCAGTGATCACTTCGAAAGGTCTGACAGGCTACCGTCCACACTTGGAAGGTACAGGCGCAATAAAGAGACATGGCTCAATGCAGCCGTTTTCGCCCATGATGTCTATGAAGGTTTTCAGGCGAAAGAAGAGACATGTGCAAGCTGCACTAGATTTAGAAGATGCGCACAACAGAGTGCACTTTGACTACCTGGTGCAGATCCTCCAACTGAAAATATCTCTCTATCATTCGCTGGCTGGCTGCAGATGCGGGAAGTACTCAGGTGTGGTTGTTGGTCCTCACACTCGATAACCATTTGTCCTAGATTACCTCAAGGTTCTCCGCTGTCTCCTGTCCTTTTAATTGTGTATTCGTGCGAAAAACCGACCAGTAACTGAATGGGTGTGACAGGACTGTTATTTGCTGACACAATGGTCTATCAACATGGAAAAAAGCGTCGTGAGATTGCCAATGCAATGCAAAGTGAACTTGATCGCATCTCCTCCTGGTGTGAGGTAACCAGCGCCATTCTCCTCAGACCGTAATGATCTATCTGCGCCTCTGCACTATTTATGTGCTGTTTGATGTTTACAAAGGAATTAGTGTGGAGATTTTAATGTGAGGTAAAAGAAGAAAAAGAAAGGGATGGAAAAAGAGAAGAAGAAGAAGAAGGAAGAGGAGGCAAGAGGAGGAGAAAGAAACACAGAATGCATGTTTGCATCTGTACAAACTATAGTGCAATGATGCACTAATGTAGAGCAATATCTGTCTTACCTTAATTTCTCTTTAGCATCATCAAAACTTTCAGCGACATAGTAGAGTGGCTGGAAGCTGGTGATGGGGTAGTCCTGCTGACAGGCGTGGGATGGATTGAAGGGTCGAACCTCAGGCTTGTCAGAGAGACAGTACTACAATCATAGGATAGGTCAATATCATTGAGACAGTACTACAATCACAAGATATATAAATGTCAGCGAGACAGTACTTCAGTCATGACATATATAAATGTCAGTAAGACAGTACTACAGTCATGAGATAATGAATGTCAGTGAGATGGTACTACAATCATGAAATATATGAATGTTAGTAAGACAGTACTACAGTCATGAGATATATGAATGTCAGTGAGACAATATTAGAATCATGAAATATATGAATGCCAGTGAGACACTACTACAATCATGTGATATATGAATGTCAGTGAGACATTACTACAATCGTGAGATAAATGAACGCTAATGCATGCAATTTTCATTACTAATAGCTGTAAGTATATTAGAACCATCATACCCTCACTATTTTTAACTCATACCACTACAAATATAATACTACTACAACTACCACAACCACCATCACATGCTACTACTACCATCATCACTACATGCTACTACTACCACCACCACCATACGCTGCTGCTGCTGCTGCTATTACTACTACTACTACTATAACCACCACACCACCACTACCACATGCTACTACAACTACCACCACCATCACATGCTTCTACTTTTATCACCACCACATGCTGCTGCTGCTGCTGCTGCTGCTGCTACTACTACTACTAATACTACTATCACCACCACACCACCACTACCACATGCTACTACTACCACCACCACCAAATGTTACTACTACTACTACCACCATCACCACATGCTACTAATACCACCACCATTTTTCTTATTTCTCTACCCATTCCTTATGTCCATGCTTTTTCTTCTCCCTGCCTCCCCCTTTTCTGTTTCTTTGGCTGATTGTTCATCTGCTTTCTTTTTATTGTTCTTCTTCTTCTTCTTCTTCTTCTTCTTCTTCTTCTTCTTCTTCTTCTTCTTCTTCTTCATTTTCTTCTTCTTGTTCTTCTTCTTCTTCTTTTTCTTCTTCTTCTTCTTCTTCTTCTTCTTCTTCTTCTTCTTCTTCTTCTTCTTCTTCTTCTTCTTCTTCTTCATTTTCTTCTTCTTCTTCTTCTTCTTCTTCTTCTTCTTCTTCTTCTTCTTCTTCTTCTTCTTCTTCTTCTTCTTCTTCTTCTTCTTCTTCTTCTTCTTCTTCTTCTTCTTCTTCTTCTTCTTCTTCTTCTTCTTCTTCTTCTTCTTTTTCTTCTTTTTCTTCACTTGTTTTTCTGATTCCTCCTCCTCCTCCTTCTTTTCCTTCTTCTTCTTCTTCTTCTTCTTCTTCTTCTTCTTCTTCTTCTTCTTCTTCTTCTTCTTCTTCTTCTTCTTCTTCTTCTTCTTCTTCTTCTTCTTCTTCTTCTTCTTCTTCTTCTTCTTCTTCTTCTTCTTCTTCTTCTTCTTCTTCTTCTTCTTCTTCTTCTTTTTTCTTCTTCTTCTTCTTCCCCTCCTCCTCCTTCTTCGTCTGTGACAGAAGTGTTAAGATATGAACAGACTACACTGATGATCAGTTCCCTACCTGAAGTTCACCAAAGGAAGACAACAGTCCTGCCCCATATGCCTTGAGTTGTCCATCTTGTCTACACAGTCCAAATTCAACAGTGAACCAGTACAGCTGGCAATAAATAAACACACAGGTTCATATTCTTGAAAAACCTGACCACATTCAAAGACTATCCAAACCCTAAACCGAGTCACCCGTCTTGGCCATTACCCGCATTGGACTACAGGTAACACCTGGCCGTTAGCTGAAGGTTGAACAGGTGCCTGTGATCTGCCTTGTTAGTCTGCCGTCCAGACTGAGATTTTATTAATTCTGAGGATGGTATGGTAGACTTTAAGGTAGCAGCTCGGGGGGACAAATTGATTGATCTCCCGCCTTCTAGTACTCATTGGCGTGGCATGTCTACACCAGGGCTCTGCCACCTGCACAATGCGTCAAAGGCGTGAAAGGGAACTTTTATAGGTTAGATGAGTTTCTGTTTCTTCTTCTTCTTAACCTTCACCAGCTGTAAAGGACCTCAACGCGCACACGCAGTTAATGCATAAAGCAGCCGCCAGATTGTCAACACCAGCTAATCACCATTATAAATGCAATTGGTCGTCGAAGCGTAAAATCATACTACTTTACATTCTAGATATTCTAAACATCAATCAGTTCTCGTTATGCCTAGTGGCACATGAGGCGTCAGAGAGGACTTTCCATGCTTTCCTGTCCTGTGCAATCTTCTGTACAGTTTTACATGTTAGAGATGCCGCATTCAGGTCACTCTCCATGTTGTTTTTGTGCGCCCCTTCTTTCTCTTTCCCTTTGATGTCCATGTTAGAGCTGTTTTTGCAGATATATCAGGATTAATTCTCATAACGTGGCCAAGCCATTTCCATCTTCTCTTGGTTATCATACTGTCTAGAGTTTCTTGGTTTGTGACTTGAAGTAATTTAGTGTTTGGGATTGTATCTGGTCAGAAAATTTTGATAATTCTACGTAGACATGTGTGGTGGAAGGTGGACAGCTTGTGTGCATCCTTTTTGTTCATTCTCCAGCATTCCGCTCCATAAAAAAGAACTGGCAAAATGATGCTCTTGTAGAGTCGGAGTTTCGTTCCTCTGCAGTAATTGTTGGATTTCCAGATTTGCCTCATCCTCCCAAAAGCAGCTCTAGCTTTGTTCAGACGTGACTGTATGTCTTCCTCGGTTCCTCCCATTAGGGACACCACATTTCCAAAATATGTTAAATGTTCTACATTTTCAAGTGTTTGGTTATTTATAGTCACTGGTTGTTGATTTGCACTGTTCGTCATGATCTTAGTTTTCCTTGTATTTATTCTCAGTCCCACCATTACTGCTGTGCTGAGTAGACTGTTACTTTTTTCTTGTATATGTTTCGTTTATGTGATAGGAGTGCTAAATCATCTGCAAAATCGAGGTCCTCAAGCATGGTGAATGGAGTTCATCGTATGCCTCTCGATGTCTTGTCTACTGTGTTCTTTAGTATCCAATCAATCACAATGTTGAAGAAGAGGGATGACATAACACATCCCTGTCTTAAACCTGTCTTTACTGGGAAAGATGTATTGTAATTTTTTTATGATACAGAGGAATTATGTTGACTATCTTTTCTGGAATTCCATAATGTCGTAAAATTTTCCAGAGACTGTCTCTATGGACGCTGTCAAAAGCTTTCTCAAAGCCCACAAAATTAATATATATACTTCTCTGCCATTCATTGTATTGTTTTAAAATGTTACGTAGAGTAAAGATATGCCCAGCTGTTCCTCTGCCCTTTCTGAACCCTGCTTGTTCCACTTGTAGGCATTTATCTACTCCCTTTTCCAGTCGCATTATGATGATTTTACAAAAACATTTTGCTTGGTACTGAGAGTAGAGTAATTCCCCTCCAATTATTGCTGTCTGTTAAATCTCCTCTTTTGGGGAATTGGACTATTTTTCCTTCTGTCCAGTCATCAAGCACACTTCTTTTCCATGGTTCTAGAATGCTAGCAGTTGTGTTGGGATCTACTTTGAGAAGTTCTGCTGGCAGATCGTCTCTGCCTGGTGCTTTTTTGTTCTTTAAAGTGTGGAATTAACCAAAGAATCTTCTTCATTTTTTTTCTTCCTCCAGTTACCCCACTGAATCACTGAGGGACTGGGGAAGGAAGATGCAAGGACCTTCTTTCTCCTCCTCCCCCTTCTTCTTCTTCTTCTTCTCCTCCTCCTCCTCCTCCTCCTCCTCCTCCTCCTCCTCACCCATCACCTCGCTGAAATGTTTGAGGATGATGTAAGGATCTTCTGTGTGCTTTTTTAATGTCTTATATAAGTTGATTTTAATTTTTCTAAAGAATTCTTTATGCCACATCGATCCATATTTCGCATGGTCTTCCCTTTGCACTATGTTAATTAATTTGTCTACAGACTCTGTTTGGAAGTTGACCCTATTCTGTATACCAGTCTCATGAATTAAAGTAACATCTCTCCTTGTTCTTCTAGCGCGATTGTGAATATTAAAGCCATAAAACATTGACTAATAGTATGCACATTTACCGTAGACAGTTTCTTGATGTACTCATCCGGGGCACCCAGGCTGGCAAGTCCAATTTCTTGGGAGAACTGAGCGAACGATTGGTCAGCAAATAGTGGCACGTGACCCAGTAGTTCATGGCAAGTGTCTCTGTTGAAACAGTAGCGACTATTGTAGAATGATGAGTGGCTTAGTGGTAACTATAGTACAGTGAATGGCCTAGGCTGGGAGCAAGTAGTAACGATTGTAATACACAAAATGATCTATTACTGGGAACATGTAGGTAATTGTAGTTCAAGGAAGATCTTGTAGCTGGGAACATACATCAGGACATGCAGTACTTACTTCCCTCATAATTTCCCTAAGTTCAGAAAACTGTCCCACTTAGGAAGTGGGCTTCACCAACATCAGAACTTTGTTAATCAAACGAAGAAGATATTTGTGCCACTGACATGAACTGAACCCAGACCTTTGGTTTTTATAGACTAGAGAGCTAATGACAATGTCTTAGTAGTTTATTTCAATGCTAGTAGACAGGCTTGATCAATTATTTTGCGAAGTGTAAGCGTTAGCAGTTAACAGTCACACTGGAGAGGGTATCACGTGATATTTTCCTCGTTGGCGCTTCACTGTTTACAGTATGTGTCGGCAGTGAATTTCGTATTTCTAGTAACCAGTAGCTTTTACACGTTACAATGTCTGCATGGGTGGCGTAAGCATGCTTCTTTTTGCTACATTCGAGACGTCAACCGCGTGGCGTTGTAATAATAAGTAGACAGTTTTTAATTAAAAAGTGAAATAATGCATTTTCTTTGGCTATTGAAAGTATAGGCGTCGATAACATCCGTTACATACACGTCTCGCCACTGCTCAATGGTCTTGTTGTTGCTGTTCTTCTTCTCTACCACTACCACCACCACCACAATAACTTTAATTAACTACAACAACAACCACCCCGCCGCCGCGGACTGGATTTAGATGTCATTAGGGCCTTATCTATATACAGTTCTGAGGTCCCTACTATGATAAATTACACTAGCTAATATGAGAAAACTATACAATACATACGCCTTTATATATATATATGGATAATGGTAATATTTTGTCTTTTCATTGTTATTAAAAGAAATAATAAAGAACGTGTTTACAAAATCACCTTTAAAAGGCCATAAGTTGTAAAATTTGAAACATAATAAGGAAAAATAGCATTTAAATTATTTGTTTTCTAATTCAATTTGTGAAAAAAATGGAATTTACTAGGCCCCTGTAGATTATGAGGCCCTTGGGTGTAGGCTATCATACCTAAATCTGGCACTGATTGTGATTAGTCTATATAGTCTAACGTTGCACACTTGAAATCGACATTAAAAGAATCCTAGTGTTGTACACTCGGGATCTACACTAAAAGAAGCCTAATATAACGTGTGCACTCACGGCTCAGGTGTGTACATGGGTTTGGAGCCATGCCTGATGTACTGGGTCGAGTGGAACACTCTGAAGGCAAGCCCGGCCAGGAAGTCACGTGGCGAGAGTAGGCCAGCCACTGGTCTCAAGGAAAACCCGGTACAATCTGTGTGTGAGAGAGAGAGTAACAAAATATCCACACAATGTCGAAACTCTTGGGTTGGAATTTGCATCATGGCGCATTTTTAGAACTGATTTAGAACTGCAGATGGATTCCGGTTCTTTTTCTGTTTAGCGACCACATCCCTCGTGATTAAGTGACATCCCATATTATAGGGTGTTTAGGGTTTGTGTTAAATGAATGGCGACTACTATTAACCTTAAGCCCCTTTTAATATGGGATGTCCCTAAATCTCGCGTGATGTGGTCGCTAAACAGAAAAGAACCTGGATTATGTATAAAACGACTGCTAGAAAATGCATTTGGAGGTAAATGTGATCGCAGCAATGTTAACTACATCACCCATCGGAACACAGAACGTTCGTGATCAGTTATTTGACGTTGGTGGAGCAATTGAGAAGGAGATCGAAGCACCTACAGATCTGTTCGGAATGTTAGTTTTATGACAGTCTTCACTGATAAGTAATCACCAATAAAATGTCGATTAGTCTATTTAAAAAATGAATCTAACAAATAATGCACAATGCATCAATGGTGAAAGGGGTCCTTTACACTCGTGTGGCCTCCATATAAGCATTTTAAGCCATGCTTACAGACCCAAATCATTCAAACTCATGTTTATATGTATATTCTGAAGTACACTGTATATTTTGGCATTTAATTTAAATAATTATAAATTAGCGGATTAGTCATAGCAGTATTACTTTTACTAGATGTGATAAACATTTTACAGCCAAAATGGTCGACAGCCGGCTGACCGCTGACGCTCTGAAACATTTTTTTTTTCCACCTAGGTTTTACTGAGGCAAATTCCCTACTTCTGGGTTGGGTGTCCAAATGTTCCGTCACTCTGCTACTGAGAGGAATGTTTGGTGCGACACTGCGAGCTGTGGATTTCATATGGGGTATTTCTTTTCTGGCGTGTTGTTGCCTAAACAAAAATAGAGACGGACGCTTTCGTTCAGAATAGCTTGTAATTTTGAGGGTGCAATGCCAGCTTTCGTGACTGACCATTTACACCAATAGTAAACTGCAATTCTGTTGTAGGACCGTTAGTATTTACACATCTGACAGCTCACTTTGGCATTTTTACTTTGCGCGTGTAAGCTATACTATTTGGCGGGGACTGGCAAGTTTTTTCAACAGTTTTCAAATAGGACAGTGACGGCGTGATTTCCACTGAGCAATTATAGCAAGATCCTACTTCGGGGATGCTGGAAACTCTACCGACTAACTAACGACAAACGACTAACATTGTTAAACGACCAATCAGACATACATACACACATGCTTAGCCTGCAATGTTAATAGCCCTGAGACTGGTTTGTTATGACGTCTTATAAGTTTTTATTGTTGTGTGAGTGAAGAGTTACTAATTGTAAAATTAGTTTAACGCTTGACATTACACATAAATCCACGGACTATTACAGCTGAAGCTACAGAGAAACCTGCTGGTTATGGCAGCTGAAGTTGATGGGGGAAGACAATGATCAAGGTTATTACATGATTGCTTAGTTGTTCTATAAGTTGAATCCATGCCATCGAGAAAAACTGGATATTGGTGTGCTAAAGAAATCTCTACATATTCAAGGGGCGACAATTAAGTAAGACTGATTTTATTATGGCTAAGACAAAAATGGCATCTATGAAGCAAAGCGTGGAATGTAAAGAGGCAACATTCATCTATAATCTGGCAACTTTTCATCGCTGCTCGATAAGCAGACAACAAACAAGCCGCCATTTGTTTTAACCAGTCAGACGTGCATTGTTACGAAATCGGTGTGGAGCAAAAAGCTAACATTAAATTCTCTTTAAAACCCAGAAAAAGCGCGATCGAAACTGTTCAATTAATGCAACAAGTTTATGGGGATAATTTTTTATCTCGTGCACAAATTTTCAGGTGGTATTTACGATTCAAAAGTGGTGTGGAAATGATCATTAATGCACCTAGACTTGGACTCCAAATTTTTGTTCGTAATGATGAACTCATTGCAAAAGTCAGAGAACGCATACAAACAGATCATTGTTTTACTGTGAGGATGATGGCAGATGAATCTGGTGTTAAAAGAGAGACCATTCATAACATTTTAGTGCAAGATTTTAGCTCCCAAAAAAGTTGCTTGCCAGTTTGTACCACATTCATCTGTGATACAGTTGTGTCTTCACATCCCCCAAGTATGGATGTGCCTAATTCGGACAGTGTATTATGGATATAGTTAGTAGCTCTATTGAATCGTATTTAACAACAAGGCCAGTGATGTAACAATGCACACAAGAGTTTGTTTATTAAAAATATTGTCAAGACAAACAGCATGAATCATTTCAATAACCAATAGTATAGGAACACTTTATTATCTTGTTACTGGCTATTCTTATGTCTCTCTATGAGTTCCTTAATCACTGTTCTAGCTAAACTCCAAGTTTAACATATCTCTTCTAACGAAGCACAGCTCTAGTTTTCCCAACTCCCTCTCAAGCAGCTCGCTCCAACTGTCCTTCTCCCTCCCGCCGTTAGCCACTCACCGCCTCCCTCCTGCTCATTCCCGCGCTGCCTACTCTCTCCGCGTGGGTTCTCAATCACCCCCCTGCCATCTGTCTCTGGTGGTCACGTTTGGATAAACATATCTATTCAACTGGTCACAGTGCATCTGGTTTTATCTGTATCGCTGGTCGGCCAGCTTTCTAATCACTGTTTTCTGTCATGCCAACCAGAGGGATAGGCGTACCTTTATGCTGATCTGAGATGTATGCTTTATTAATTTTGTCTAATGACCAAAAAACATCAGCGGGTTGAGTAACCAACAGAAATCATCAAAGCAAGAACTTTTGGCCCAAAAACAAGAGTATGTTTTCAGCCTTCCACCCTATTCCCCAGATTTGTCTCCCTGCGATTATTTTCTATTACCAAAATTAAAGTTACAATTGAAAGAACGCTTCTTTAACGATACTGATGACATTCAAAGGGCCGTAACATCGACTTTAAGGGCCATAACAACAGAAGAACTACAGAGATCGTTCCAATGTTTGTTAGATCGTGTCAATTGCTGTAACAATGCACAAGGGGCTTACTGTGAATGAGATACAGGTTAGATCTTCAACAGTTGATTATTTCAATTTTTATGGAATTAGTCTCATTACTTAATTTGTTGGACCTTAAATATATCAAGAACTTCCGAGTTCTCAGCGATCTATGAAACACCTGCAAAAGTAAACGCAGCGACGAAGTCCTAAATTAACTGTAAATATCCCAAAGAGCGAAGCCAACGTTTGAAGCATTTTGCTAGAAAGGAACCTAAGAAAAAAGTGGTCATCATCATTATCATTAAGTGTCTTGTCGACTGGCGTTGGTGATCATACCTTTCCTCAATTTGCGATCTCCAATAGAGTTTATCAGTCATGTTCCGACACCCCATCCATGCCATGACAAAACAGCTGTCGACACTTTTCACGATAACCGTGACATTCAAAGTATGTTACGCACTGCGCACTGTATCATTCATAATTCATTGGACTGCTCGTGGGTGTGACCTAATTCTAGATTATTTCGGGGACACCGACGATATGCGAGGTTGCGGCTTGTCGCTGTTCATTGCGCCGTTCTGTGAGCAACGCACTGACCGATGTTGCTGTTCACTGCGCCGTTCTGTGAGCAACGCACTGAACGATGTTGCTGTTCATTGCGCCATTCTGTGAGCAACGCACTGACCGATGTTGCTGTTCATTGCACAGTTCTGTGAGCAACGCACTGACCGATAATGCTGTTCATTGCGCCATTCTGTGAGCAACGCACTGACCGATGATGCTATTCATTGCGCAGTTCTGTGAGTAACGCACTGACCGATGTTGCTGTTCATTGCGCCGTTATGTGAGCAACGCACTGACCGATGTTGCTGTTCATTGCGCCGTTCTGTGAGCAACGCACTGACCGATGTTACTGTTCTTTGCGCCGTTCTGTGAGCAACGCATTGACCGATGTTGCTGTTCATTGCGCCGTTCTGTGAGCAACGCACTGACCGATGTTGCTGTTCATTGCGCCGTTCTGTGAGCAACGCACTGACCGATGTTGCTGTTCTTTGCGCCGTTCTGTGAGCAACGCACTGATCGATGTTGCTGTTCTTTGCACCGTTCTGTGAGCACCGCACTGACCTATGTTGCTGTTTTTGCGCCATTTTGTGAGCAACGCACTGACCGATGTTGCTGTTCTTTGCGCCGTTCTGTGAGCAACGCACTGACCGATGTTGCTGTTCATTGCGCCGTTCTGTGAGCAACGCACTGACCGATGTTGCTGTTCATTGCGCCGTTCTGTGAGCAACGCACTGACCGATGTTGCTGTTCTTTGCGCCGTTCCGTGAGCAACGCACTGACCGATGATGCTGTTCATTGCGCCATTCTGTGAGCAACGCACTGACCGATGTTGCTGTTCTTTGCGCCGTTCTGTGAGCAACGCACTGACCGATGTTGCTGTTCTTTGCGCCGTTCTGTGAGCAACGCACTGACCGATGTTGCTGTTCTTTGCGCCGTTCTGTGAGCACCGCACTGACCGATGTTGCTGTTCTTTGCGCCGTTCTGTGAGCACCGCACTGACCGATGTTGCTGTTCTTTGCGCCGTTCTGTGAGCACCGCACTGACCGATGTTGCTGTTCTTTGCGCCGTTCTGTGAGCAACGCACTGACCGATGTTGCTGTTCTTTGCGCCGTTCTGTGAGCAACGCACTGACCGATTTTGCGGGTAGCTGTTCATTGCGCTGTTTCGTGAAATGTCCCGGACGGAAAAGACACACCCCTGTGACCCAGAGAGTCCAAGAAGCTATGAATGAAAGGTCAACGTCACAGTTACCGTGAATAGCACTCAGCTGTCAATAATTCTTCTTGTGTTGTCTTTCTCTGTTTCTCTTTCTCCTAAATATTTCCAGTGGTCACAACATGTTCCCAAAAAAAAAAATTACAATGTTACACTGCTGACCGAACAGTCTGTAAGTGAGGTACTCACCTCTGAGAAAGTCAGAAACGTCTTGCAGCTGTGGAATGTTGTCCTTCCTGTAACCACAGTTTTCCATCAGCAGCGGGAAAACGTGGTTGAACTCTCTACAAGCGTGTGTGGGGTACAGACTCACCAGCTCTTGGAATATCGTCCCCCTTCAGGGGAGGAAACACAAGTGAAGTAAGCTAGCCCTATTTCAGGTACTGTCGTTGGAGTGTGAAGTGGGATGGAATGTTTGTTACGTGTGTGAAACGCAGTGTATGAAATGGCGTGTGTGAAGTGCGGTGTGAAATGGAATGTGAAATATACGAGTTTGCTTGAAATAATATAAAGAGTGGTGTGAAATGGAGGTTCAAATTGGATGTGGTGGGGGGGGGGGGGGTGATGAGATTGTGGGGTAAACTAGGGAGTGTGTGTGAAAAGTAGGGGTATGTGAAGTGGGTTGGAGAGGAGGAGTCATGTGTGAAATAGGGTGTGAAGTGGAGATGTAAAGTGGTGGTGTGTAAAGAGGGTGGGTGAACTGGAGTGTTAAGTGAATTGGAATAAGTGTAATGGAAAATGAGATGTGAAGTTAGTGGTGAGGTATTTGTGTGAAATAGGTTCCAAGTGGGGGTAACAAGTGTAAAACTTTCACATGTTCCAGGCAGTGACATACAGTGTGCTAATCGAAGTCTGAGAGTGATGTATTTCGCTCGGTCTTGGAAAGTTAAAATGTCTACTTTCCTCAGATACACTACTGGCAAATACTGTAGGTATAACAGTTATATTCTTCACTCTCTATCTGTATCGGTCTCTCTCTCTCTCTCTCTCTCTCTCTCTCTCACACACACACACACACACACACACACACACACACACAAACACTCACTCTTTTCCCCCTCCTTCCCCACACCTCCCTCCCACCTATGGACGTTTTGTGCCCAACTATAGGGTGATTCATTTACGAGCAAAACGATGAAACGATGCTGTAAATATAATTTGGCTTACCATGTTTTCTTCTCGGAACTCGTGTACTCCATGTAAGGAATCTGCTGGCCACTGGGGAGACATGAAATTACAAACTGGTATGTGATTCTTTCGTTGATGGCCAGTTTGGCGGTGCAAAATACTATCATAATAATTATCTCTTCGTATGGGTTCGTTCCAGAGCACCACGGGGGAAAGGGGATTGGGGGGGGGGGGGGGGGGGGTGGGTGGAGTGGAGGAGATAGACCCACTTTTCCCTTACAAGCATGTAGTAAAAAAAAAAAAAGACTAATTATGAGTGTTTCCTTCGAAATTCTGAGTACCTCTGTCAGAGAGGTGAGGAACCATAGCTCTGCTCATAAGTCAGCCAGATCTGTAAACGGAAGTACACGCAAAACTCACGTTTTTGGGAAAAATAAAGAAAAAGAGACTCTGTAACGTGAGGGCCTTTCTTTGTGTCGTAATACCAGTGGTGCCCTGGACATATGGAGCCAGACACATACTTTTGGTTAGATCGCGGATGTGGTTTATCTCACGTCGACCGCTTTTATTTCCCATAAAATATTCTGCTAACCATTTGAAGCTGGATCAAACCTGGGAGACAAGTTTTTAAAAAAGCTGCCTCGATTCGGATTTGAACCTAAGATCTTCGGGCCGGCAGGCAAGCCCCTGGCCACTGCGCTCCTGCGGCTCCATTCTTGACAGAAGCTGATAAGCATCTTGTCTTACTGTAGTTCTTTATCTCTTATTCCATGTCCTGCTGTTACATGTACCATTTAAAAAAAAAAAATTTTCAATTGTCTTATTTAATGGCTGCCCAAAGGTTCCCCCACAAAGAAATCATTGGAAGAGGAAGGAGGGCTCAGTCCCATTCAGTGCTGGGTTTCGATATAAGGTGCAACTTAGAGCCTCAAAATCGTCTCTCCTCCGAACTTCGTCCCAATATTATGGCGGCCAAACAAATAGCCTCAGTCGTGTGTAAAATGTGAACTTCCTCCAACGAACACATCGCGGCAAAACTAGGATTACTGTCCGTTGACAATTTCGAGGGACGCAACAAAACACGATAATAACTACATGGCGGGAAGACCACGAGCTCCGACGCAGGTTAGCGATAGTGGTTAAACTCACCACCGAGGTACCCCCCGCGCCACTACGCGAGGCGCGGATGGGGTGCTAAACTAGATGGCTAGGACTCATGAGCAGCAGCTACCGCATCTCCAGCAACTTTCTCTAATTTATTTGCTCTTGAGTCCCAGCTATCTAGTTTAGCACCCCATCCTCGCCTCGCGTAGCGGCGGTGCGACACTGAGACCCTGTTAAAAGTATTTGTTTGCCTTTAATAATATTGGCCAGTTATTTGGAGGCAATCATAGTTGTGCCGCAATTTGTTCCTTGGCAGGCACTCCAAATTTTAAACATGACTGAGGCCTTGTTAGGGTATTTGTTTGGCTGCCATAATATGGAGACGAAGTTCGGAGGAGAGCTCCTTGAACTTTTTTGTGGGTGGGGGGTCATTAAAATTAACGTTTTAATTCGTTCCACCCCTCCAAAAAATGTATCCTGTTGGTTTCAAAATGACGTTTTTCATTTAGTTAACCGATAAAATGGACGGCAACGCCGAGACTTCTGGTCTCTCCAGCTATCATTCTGGATTTCACCTTGTATTTTAGGGCTACCAAAATTGGGAGCCTGACCTCGTATCCTGAAAAACTCGATTTATTAACATTCATATCTTGTATTCATTGTCTATTTGAAATTATACTGCCTCTTTCTGGTCTTTGGGATAAATTGTCTTTATGAATTATTCTCTTTCTCGTCTTTGGGATAAGTTGTCTTGATGCATTTTTCTGCTTCTGATCTTTGGGATAAGTTGTCTTTATGCATTAGCTTCTTGCTAGTGTGTGGGATAAGTTGTCTTCATGCATTATCCTCTTTCCAAAGATTTCGGTTACTTTGTTTGACCGTCCGAGGAATTCAAAGAATTTTATTGTAGAATTCTATTTCCTAGGATCGCATCAATTTTTTTTTTAATTGTTTAAAGAAAATACGACAACAGTATAGCACCCACCATTTGTAATTATAGGCCACATCAGCAAACTCCTTCCTTCTTTCTCTGTACACGGGATCTGTGAAGCCCTGCAGCGACGCAGTCGGGAAGGTAGAAGAGAGAGTGTAAGTGTAACCGAAGAACAATTGTATAACTCGTATTTCGTGCAAAATATGATGTCTTTTTTTTATAATCATAAATATCATCATTACACAGCTGCTGCTGCTGCTGCTGCTGCTGCTACTACTACTACTACTACTACTACTACTACTACTACTACTACTACTACTACAACTACTACTACTACTACTACTACTACTACTACTACTACTACTACTACTACTACTACTACTACTACTACTACTACTACTACTACTACTACTACTTCTGCAGTTGCTGCTGCTGCTACTACTACTGCTGCTGCTGCTATTACTACTAGTACTACTACTACTACTAATGTTACTACTACTACTACTACTACTACTACTACTACTACTACTACTACCGCCACTAATACTACTGCTGCTGCTGCTACTACTACAACTACTATTCCTACTAAAACCACTGCTACTGCTCCTACTGCTGCTGCTATTTACTACCACATGCTTCACACACTACTACAGTGAAGACAATGCAACTCACAGCCCTCATGTCCACTCACCGGGTGGTCAGAGTCCAGTTCTGCCCCATATGTCAGAATCTGATTGGCAAACCTGTCCAGCTCTTTAATCTTTCTGGGAAACCAAGGCACTGAAAGACAAATGCAGACAGTTCAGCACAACACAGATATAACATCCCAGGTCTTACGCAGGCAATCCTTATCATCATCACCATCATCATCATCCTGTTGCGCCTTTATACGCCACACAGGGCACACAGTTGATCGTCCAATTCCGTTCTATTATGTACAATAGTTTAAATACAACGAATAGAATCTAGCGCAGCACCATCGACGTCCTCCTCTCCTGAGTACATGTATTTCCTGTGTGTGCCTGTCTGGTGATTCTCTGCTCCTTTCTTCTCAGGATTTACCCAGTATATCGCCATCTTTCAGCCCGCTGTAAGTGAAAGCACCGTTATGCTACCACTTCTGTAATATACTTTAGGAGCAGGGCGTTCACCTTCCGCTCAAGTAGACCCAGTTCGATTGGCAGTATAAAATTATACACTTCTACAAATGGGATATTTTCCGCTTTTATATTCATGTGTAGATGATAGAAACTCTTGATTTCTCACTAGGTAAAAGAAAAAGTAAAGGTCCCCTCTCCACGCCTTTAGGCTTATTAGGGCATATAGGGCTAGACCTACATTTTTATGGGCAACCCGGCACAAGATGGGTGATGTGGTCAGCATCACACCAGGCGCATTTACTTGCACCCGGTACTCACTCAATGCTAGGTCGACCTGGAGGTCAAGGTCATATTTGAAAAAAGCCTGGCTCCGACAGGGAGCGAACCCACGACCTTCCGATCCGCAGGCGAGCCTCTAGCCGCTACTTCACGGCGACTCCCTCTCACTGGGTACTGATACATAAATTATGACGTTGTCTGGCCAGACTACGGAATGTAAAGATTTTTTTTTTAATGTAAACGGTGCTGAACGGGTGTGACGCCCTTCTAGCTTTCCTTAAAAAACAGGCCGCCTTTAGGTCCTAAAATATTTTTTGTATCCGCTAGTGTTGATCATCGTGGAGTCAATTTTAATATTCTTCTTCATTTTCTGCGTTCATCCGAAGATGTAACTGCGTTCTGCTCGTTTACAGGCTGTCTAGGATATTTATACTTTTCGGCCGACACATCCGACTTCTAATACCACGCCTCAATGACGATTTGAACACATGAACACCTGGCCAAGAAGCAACCGTGTTAGTCACTGCTCCACCTTAACTCCCAGATGTACAGATAATTCGGCTACGTAATACGCTCATTATTTTATTTTAATTTATTTACTAGTGGTCAAACACGGTATCATTTCTCAGTAACGAAGGGTAGGATTCTGGGAAGAGAGGCAGGGGACGACCAGTAAGATGGTGGACCACAGGATATCAAGGACTTTCCAGTTAACAGGCAGAAAAGCTGGCAGGGGACCCCAGTGGATTTCTTCCGTGCCGCAATGAAAGCGACGCCCTGCAAAAGACCTGCTACGCGATGATGATAATAATGATGATGGTGATTAATGTTCACATATGAAGGTATGTCAGTCATATATTCTCAAATATAATTATATGACAGTAAAGCAGTTACAAAAAAAAATCAGATCTTACCTTCATCGCCCGACGTGCTGTTGCTGGAGTTCCTGGACAAGAGCGTCAGTTTGTTGGTCAGGGTCTTCAAGTCTTCAATGGCATCCTGGCAAGTGTGTACAAGTCTCGTTAACATGCAGTTAATCATGTCAGTATGTGATAATGCTTGCGTCTCTGTTGATCTGTTCTTCATAAGCCAGCCAGTTTGATTTTTGTTTAACTGATAGGTGTTAGTTGGACGAGGTGGTTATTTTTACAGGGCTCAGATGAGTTGAAATCTGAACCCACAAACAGATTTTAGGACATTTCCATAGGCATTTCGACCTCTGTCTTCGGCGACCAGTGCAGAACTGGTTGACTGAATTTTGCCACTGAAGTTTTTATTTTTTATTTATATTTATATTTTGTTACAATTTAAAGGAGTTTCATCCCAACCTTCCTTAGTCGCCTCTTAAGGTACGCGTAACTGATTACAGTGTTCCCATTCTTCGTTTCCTTTACCGACCCCGGAAACACAGAGATGACCCCAAGTGGGCATTCCGGGACCTATTTTGTGGGGATAAAAGAATAAACCTACTGATCCTTAACACACATCTCGTAAAAGATTACTTATTTAGGGAGATACTGAACACGGGTGTATTGGACCGAAAGCCTCAGATATCGCAGCCCAGGCGTAAACCACAACACACCATTCCAGCTGTCCTCTGAAAGAAGAAGAGGGATAGGAGGAAGAAGAAGAAGCAGAGATGGCATACAGTATTAGCAATATAAAAACGAAGATACCTTGAGACATCCAGACTGGTTGTCGCAGGCGATGAAAAACTCAAAACTGGTGGGGTCATTGTGGGCAGGTCGGGACTCGATGTGGTAGAGGTTGACTCCATGTTTCTGTGAAGTAAATGCCTGAATGAGATTTGGACTTTGACATAAAAAGCATTGCAGAACTCGTACTCTCTCATACAGGTTATTCTGAAACCATTCTTGTTTCCGAAATCCGCCTTGCTGTAGCGGACAGATGTTCGCCTGCAGATCAAAAGGTCGTGGATTCGGGTCCTAGTGGAGCCGGAATTTATTTTAAATAGAAATTACCCTAGCTCTTAGGCCGATCCAGCTTTGAGTTACTATCAGGAACAGTCATAGGAAATAAAGGGTGTCGGTGTGATGCTGACCACCCCCTCCCCCCGAGTGCCGAGTGGCATATAAAATATAGGTATGTGATACTTTACGGTTACTATACTAACTCTACTTACAAACTGATGTCTTTACTTCTACGTGCGCCGCCCAGTACCTGTTAATTTATGTCTCAAGTTATTCAAAAACTTTTTTGACAAAGAGTATATAATACATTTCCAATCTTTCTAACCTTTAACTTTCGGTCTCTCGCACATGGTAAGTGTTTAAAAAAAGTTAGTAGCGTATCCTTTACAAGACGTTGCAGAACCAACCCCAACACTTTCTGGCTGTTGTGGGTTTTCTAGGCAAATTTACGTCCAGAAACCATCGCAAGACCGCAAGACAAACCGTCCGTAGCAGGGATCGAACCCGGCACCCTGACATTACGAAGCGCGTTCGTAACGCCTAAGCCACAGACGCTGACGGAAAATCCCTCGTATTTGTACCAGTATTTACATCTCTCAATCCCTCGTATTTGTACCAGTATTTACATCTCCCAATCTCTCGTATTTGTACCAGTAGTTATATCTCCCAATCTCTCGTATTATAACATTAGTTACAGCTATCAAGCTCTCGTATTTGTACCAGTATTTACATCTCCCAATCTCTCGTATTATAATATTAGTTACAGCTATCAATCTCTCGTATTGTACCAGTATTTACATCTCCCAATCTCTCGTATTATAACATTAGTTACATCTCCCAATCTCTCGTATTTGTACCAGTATTTACATCTCCCAATCTCTCGTATTATAACATTAGTTACATCTCCCAATCTCTCGTAGTTGTACCAGTATTTACATCTCCCAATCTCTCGTAATATAACAGTAGTTACAGCTATCAATCTCTCGTATTGTACCAGTATTTACATCTCCCAATCTCTAGTATTGTGGAAGTATTTACATCTCTCAATCTTCACAGTGTACCAGTATTGACATCTCCCAATCTCTCGTGTTGTACCCATATTTTACATCTTACAGTCTCGTGTATTGTACCAGTATTTACATCTCCCAGATCGTTTGTATTGTACCAGTATTTACATCTTGCAATTTCATGTATTGTACCAAGCGAAGGCTGCATTTCAGAAAATGAAAAATATCTTATGCAATAAATCGCTCTCTGTTAATGTCAGAAATAGGGTACTAAAATGTTACATAGAACATGTTCTGCTGTATGGAAGCGAATCTTGGAATGTCACGGAACAAATTAAGAAGAATTTGGTAGCAACAGAGATGTAGTTTCTGAGAGAATGTTACGAATACCTTGGACGGCCAGAGTAACTAACAACGATTGCTTGAAAGAGGCTAATAAAAGTAGATCTCTATATACAACAATAAGAAAGAGACAAACACTGTTCTTTGGCCACATAATTAGAAGACAGACATTGGAGAACATCCTGACAACTGGAAAGATCAGTGGGAAAAGGGGTCGAGGCAGACCAAGATAGACGATGCTGGATGGCATGGCTGTTGGGTGAACAGTCGTTAACGAAGGCAGGCAGGTCGTTGTAGGGGCGACGCCTGCTGGTGGATGTAATGTCCTAAGTCCCTTCCCCAGCTTATAATGAGGGTACTGCTGGAGTGACCGTTTATTAACCCTCATATAATGTTTCAGGTCAAAATGGACGCTAGGCACGGCCACCTTTTTTTTTTCTTTAGCCGTGGCAAATGTTTTTTTTTTTTTTTTCTGACAGACGGTGACCGTTGCATTTTTGCTCCATTTGCAGACTAGAAGGATAGAGTTTCGTCGCCTAGCTTCCGAGTTGAGTGCATGGCGAGACACTGTGAGCTAGGTGTGTTTTTTGTTGGCACAGAAGCGGAGCAACTATGGGGTGACCCGTTTGCTATGAAGCTGAAACTAGGATTATCAGATTGCCAGATGATGCTGGATGGGCTAAAACGATAGCATGGAGGGATATCACCAAGAGAGCTGTTCCAGTCAACCAGGGATCGTGATCTGTGGAGACGCATGAGTGCCTACGCCAGTTGACAGGGCACATGATGATGACCAGTATTTACATCTTGCGATCTCGTGCATTGAACAAGTATTTACATCTCCCAGGTCTCTCATATTATAACAGTATTTACAACTCTCATATATTGCCCCAATTATTATACGGTGAGAATTACCTCAAAGATTTTCAAGGCTGTAGCCAGGACCCCGATCTTCTCAGGAAGTGTGAACATGATGCTGGTGTTTCCTTCATCCTCTACAGCCAAGGGTTTCTTCTGGTCCGGCTGTGGAGAGCAAATCAGGACCTTAGAACTCTTAGCACGACACTCGTCTTTCTGCTCTATCTGTTTACACAGACTCACTCGTGCGACAAATAAACTACATGATTACCCATACACCAATCGATACACCTACTCAGCCATCCGTTAGTCGATCGATGTGCTGACTTATCCGTTAATCGACCCATCTGGTTATCAATCCATAAATGGACCCATCTAGTCACCCATTTGTTAATCGACTCATCTGGTCAACCGTGCATTAACCGACCCTTGGGTCAGATAACATTCCTCTACATGGGAACACTGAGTACGCTTTGGAATGCCCAATGTGCAGTGGCGACGACTGTGACAACATAACAGAATAGAATTTTCCGCTACAGCCTAATTATGCAACCGTAGCTAGACGCTCCCTTTAGATCAAAAGATGGTCGGTTTAAGTACTGACGAAGCAGGGCTTTTTATGGTTCAAAAATGACCTTGGCATCCCAGGTCAACGTAGCCTTAAATGGATACCAGGTAAAGTCCTGTGAAGTAAGGGCGGCAGGCTGATGCTGACCATATCATCCACCTGATGACGTGGAAAGGGATCCTTTACGTTTCTTTTACAGCCTAACTATACATTACCTCATTATTAACCAGTTCGTTGGCTCATTCATATGTGTATACTTCAAAGACTCCTGCCCATCGCCCTTCTAATCATCCACCCGCCCTCAGAGCTAATATACATCTCTTCAACCGCTCACCCATTCATCCTTACATCAACATATTCACCCATCCATCCACTCACTGACACACGCATCTATACTTCCATCTACCACACACCAGCCCATTTGTCCGTCCATTCATCTTTCTGCCCATCCATCCATCTGCCCATTCGTCCATCCAAATATCCACCCACTCTCCGATCTACTCATTGACGAACCCACTCATCAGTCCAATTATTCACCATGAGACCACCCGAGATAAACGACAGAAGAACTCCACTAAAATGCAGCTATCAAAAATGTGGAGGTAAACTTTAACTAAGATGGCCATTGTTTACCTATAGCTACCGTTACAAATCGTCAGAACCGTTTTTACCCATTCACCTATTCTAGCTTTTGTTTTACCTTCTAACAACATATCTCTCCGACGTGGAAAGGGGTGGGGGATATACCACACTGCTCCTTAACGAGCATGTCGTAAGAAGCAACTAATTAATAATTTCTTAACTGGAATGTGTTGGCCTGAAAAATGAAGATATCGCAGGCTTGCTGTAAACCACACCACAACGTTTTCAAACACCCTTTTAAGGACGAGGGCAGAAAAAGAAATGACATATCAATCACTACAAGTTGTAAAATGTTACCTTGTTTTCGTATTTTTTTCCGGAGCCGTTTTCTACGAGCTCCACCAGACTAAATTTGGACTTGACCATTTCAACTCCCTGGTCAGCCATGTTTCTGGTTGCTATGGAAGACAGTGCGGCACTGGAAGTCAATGTTCAAAAGCACAAAATAATCTCTTGGAGATTTGAAGAAATCAGGGCTCTACCTTCTGCGACAACTCGTATAAGGATAGAGGCAGGCAGAGGTTCGGATCTCAGGGGTTAAATGCCACAATGTGGGAATTTCGCTTTAAAGAAAAACTGTTCAAAAGCTGTACACACAAAACAACCATAAGCTGTGGTAGACAATGAGTCGCGGGAGGATGCGTTTGATAAAGTCCGCATTTGACTTTTCAGCGTCGTCTGGAAGTTATACAGACTTCTGGTGATGAGATGCTCTTTTGTTACTGATATTTTTTTTAAGTTAAGCTTTATCTGGTTGACAGCACAGAGAAACCTGAAAATAAATAATATCTCAGATTAAAAGGTCATTAATTGCAAATGTAAAAACATTATGCGACAACTTATAGTACTGTCTAGTTGCTAAGTTTTCCTCATATACTAGATTGTAGTAAAAAAAACCAGGCTATCAATATAAGCATATAGGTTGATTGGGAGGTTGACTGGCGAAGAAAACAAAAACATGCGACACAATAGCACAACGAAGAAGCACTTTGGTTTCTATGATGCAACATAAACTGCAATATATATATATATAGATATATAATTCGTTAACGGGGCCGCGGTTGCACAATGGCTAGACGCTGGCCTGCCGATCCGGGAGTCCTGGGTTAGAATCTACATCACTGTGGATGTTTCGTCAATAACCTGGTCTCCTGGGTTGACAAGTCTTTAACAGGCACCAGGAAATATCTCGCGAAGTAAAGGTGCCGTGATTTTGTTGACCACGTCAGCCATACAGTGTGTGCCCATGTGTCTACATTGAGGCTATTCAACTAAGCTTACTGGCGGGCCACAGTTGTAAAAATGGGGATCGTCATGGGCCAGAGACCCAAGTCCCAGCAGAGAAAGGTCATTAATACAAGTTCAGTGATCCGCATGCCACTTGTTAAGCCATCGCGGGTCAGGATTGGACCACCAGTCGCCACTTGAATAGCCATGATGTACACAAAGCTGGCTATTAGGTTAGTTGCGTATCCTTTACAGGACGTTGCAGAACCAACCCCAACAGCCCCTGGTTTTTGTGTTGTTTTTCTAGGCAAATTTACGTCAAGTACTTTGCCATTGCTCCCTGGACGGTCGGCTTTCTTAATACCACTGTCGAAACCAACGCAAGGCCCATGGCCTGCAGCAGGGATCGAACCAAGCATCCCGGCATTACGAAGCGTTCGCATCGACTTAGCCACAGAGCCGACAAAACCGGCTATTACTGCCCGCATTTTCCATCTGTGCTGTGTCGGCACGGAAATCTTTGGGCTTGGGGATTTATGACCTAATGGCTAGTGCTGTCGCCAGAGACTGTGCAGGCTAGAGTTGTATTTTTGCTCCGATATAATAAACACCCAACCTTACTGAGGATTCGAACCCGCGTCTTCTGTGTGAGAGCCCTACGTTCTTAACTGTTCAATCAGCTGCCCCTCAAAATAAGTAGCACCAGCACTTTATTTTCCTATGAACAAAAGCGCGGGAGTTCACTACAGCATGTCTTTAAAGAAGGAGCCCTGGCCTAGCACACGGTGTCTATAACAACAGCGCCGAAAAAAGATGCCTTTAAAGTGCTGGTACTGCGAACCGTTGATTACCGCTATTTAAAACGCCAAGTAGCATCATATGTCCAAACCACTACTGGGGTTGAAAAAAAAACCTGAACTGTTTACATGCGTCACGTCGTATTTACGGACAATAGCTTATCAAACGTTTAGCTCTTTTGGGCCATAAAGAAATAACACTACAGCTAAAATATAAACTGCCCGGAAAGATCACACAACACGCCACAGGGAGTCACTTACCTAAATATTAAATTTAAACAATTCCCACACACACGAAAAAATACAACATAAGCGCGGTGTTTCCGTACAAGTTCTCGTCTGACTCGGCAACCCTTCAAGCAGACTATTTATACGTTAACGGACAGTCGGCCAGTCACGGAAAGTCCCCAAACAAAACCAAACAAAGATTCAATCTTTTCTTTTATAATCCGCTCTTTTCCTATGAGCGCCGAAACGAAGGAAACATTGGGGTAGGGAAGGGGTAGATCGGAGGGTGTAGGGAGAGTGAGGAAATGATCCTTAAGAGAGGGTTCAAGGGGAAGCTTAAACCTTATTTCAGTGTGTTATAAAAAATAAAGAAAAATAAAATAGATTTATAAAATTTTCATAATAATATTATTAATAAATAATATTATAATGTGCCGAATGGCAAAGAAATAAATAATAGATTTGATTTAAGGCAAAACGTTTAAACAATGCTGGAAAGGAAATCTCCATGCATGATTGTTTGGGAGGAAAGGGGGGGGGGGGGGAATTTGTTATTTAAAAAAAAAAGGGGGGGGGCGCTTAGCTCCTTCAATAATGTTTTAGGGGAGAATTGTGGGGAAATAGGTGTTGGGGGTGGTTGTAGTGGGGACGGGTCCAAGGTCTCCCAGCTGCCGGCGCCTAGCGCCCCTGCTCTTTCTAACTCCCCCACATGCCTCACGCATAGAAAGTTCGTACCTGTTTCCAGTGATTTCGTCATGATCCATACCAAACCGTTATTTATCTAGCGTCGGTTAGAGAGTGTGTAAATTCAAGATAATATCTGATCTGATCAAATTATGTATGGACAGCTAAATAGATAAACAACAGGATGCAAATGAGAATTGTCAAATGTTGTATAGTGAAACCTGCAAATAGTTCAGAAAGCTGGATAATGCAATGAACAAACAAGTGAGTCTCTGGAAATGAGCATTTGCAGAAGAATAGGTCGCATTGCATGGAAACAAAAGCAACCATATACTGAGGTTATGGATAGAATACAAACAAAAGAGTTACTAAAAGAAGAGAATTGAAATAGTTTAATCACACTTAAGGACGTAACACTTTTAAAAAGCAAACTGTAGGGGAAAGTCGAAGCCAAGGTAGATGGGCAAACAGCAGCCTCTCAGAGGTTAGGTTATGGTAGTTGCGTATCCTTTACAGGATGTTGCAGAACCAACCCCATCAGTCCCTGGCTGTTGTGTGGTTTCTCTAGGCAAATTTACGTCCAGTAGTTTGCCATTGCTTCCTGGGCGGTTCCCCCCCCCCCGATGCCACTGTCGAAACCAACGTAAGGCGCATGGCCCGCAGCTGGAATCGAACCCGGCACCCCGGCATTACGAAGCGTTCGCATCGACTTAGCCACAGAGCCGACACTCTCTCAGAGAGTGTACTGATAAGATGAGGGGCACAGTGAGTTGTACATCTATGGTAGTCAACTTTCAGTGTAGAGATGGTCCCTGATTGAACTGGAAGCCACATAGAATAGAAAATAACAATAGTCATGCGTAGATGACTGTCCGAGCCACCAGCTTCCTGCACATGTCACTGTTTGGCCTCCTCCTTCGTTTTGTGCCATTGCCATTAGACGGCCAGTTAGCACGGTATGTTGTGATTCACAGCGAAGTTGAGACATCTGCACCTTTCGGGCCAAATTCATTAGATTGTAGCTAACCCTTGATTATATGCCTTTTACGACATGCTTGTACAGTGGTAGTGGGTCCCCGGTCCTCACTTTCCGACGACAATGGGGCGTGGGAACCCACACAGCGTAGACGTATTGAAAGCATTGTAAATGAGGACTTGATACTTGTCCGTATCGACATCCTAGCTTATCGGCCCGCACCATAGCTGCTGCGTCCTTCGATGCAACATCTATCTTATTGTCTCCATGCTCCACATACCCAGCAGGAGTTGACTGACTGGTATATCTTCTTCCTTTGCACAGAAACCGATTTCTGGTTGTTCGTCCTCATGTATACTATTTCCATCAGGCAGCTCTACGTCTCTGCGGAGCTGTGTATTCAACTAATGAGAATGACAAATCTAATAGGATTCTGTGAATTTATTACTGCCCGAATTGCTTCTTTTTAAAACCTATTCTCAAATCCCCGCAGTTGGCTATGAGGGCAGTTTAAAGAAAAAAGATCGTTCCCGTGGTTTTCAGACAAGGTAAGAGAGTGGCACCGTGGAAAAGATTGGGGCATCTTCATGTAAAATGTCCAGAGTTAACAGTGGATATATTGCAACCTCGTCTGTAGAGATGGCTTACTAACCCCCCTATTTATCGTACTAACACCCCCTCCCCCCCGGCCTACTGCACCCATGGCTAACACCACCCTCTGGATCTTTTGAGCGCCAACAAGGGGACAACAACACATACTTTGAGAAATGTATGTCACATGATCGTGCTTATGCTAATCACAGTTCCCCCTGTGGCGAAAAGCCGTGATGAAATACCTAGACATTCAATGACAGCAGATTTTTGGGCTAAGTCAGCCCGGAGCGTCCTAGGTGATGCAAGATATTGGCTTCACTCGAGCGATTTGTTTAATCGGGAGGAAAAGGGGGGAGGGGGGGTGGGGGGGGGGCAGAGAGAATGGGTCATTAACTCAAGTCAGGAGACTGCATAGTTTGCCTTCCCTGGGTTTATTTATTCACCAGTGTTAGCGGGATGATGCAAGGGAGGTGCAAGGCAAGCTCTAAATAACACGCTGCAAGGTGAATTTATCAGTTACTGCATCTACTACTACCACTACTACTTCTACTACTACTTCCACCACTACTAGTACTACTGCTGCTGCCACCCACACAACTGCTGCTCTTTTTCTACAAATATTACTACTATTGCTGTTGTTGTTACCACCACTACTACTATTACGATTGGTATTGTTAGTAGTAGTAGCAGCAGCAGTAGTAGCAGTTGTAGTAGTACCGTTACCACTATTATCACAACCAAGTAAAAAGTACAACATCGTGTTTTTTCTTGTTTCGGAGGAGGACAAAAGGAAGGGAGAAGAGGGGAGGAGAGAGGGTTGGGGGGGGGGGGGGGTTCAGTCGTTCCTTCTTTTCCGCCGGCACCTTTTTTTCCACCTTGTACTTCATCGAAGTGTCGGGGGGAGATGTAACATTCGCTGATAAGCTCTGTCAAGAGCACTATAAAGACTGATGTTCATTTCTGTAAGGCTGTTCTGACTACCATCACTCCATATTTCCGAGGTATTCCACTCGCTCTATACCAGTTGCAACGTTATAGTGTGGCTCGTTGTGGCAGATAGTATCAGGGCATTCTTGTTATGTGTCCTAACAACTTCATTTGTTGTTCTTTAATTACATTTAAGACTGGCTTTATTTATAACATTCTTCTGATTTCGTATTCTGTCTTTCCTTGAAACCCCCGAAGCTCTTCTAAGGCATTTCATCTCTGTTTTCACAATTTTACGTTCACTGGAGGATGTAAGTGTCCACGTTTGGCACTGATAGCATAGTGTTGGTCAAAAAATAGTTATGATAAGATTCACTTTAGTACTAATGCTTATGTGTCTACAGAGAAGATAGTTGCCCAATTACTTGATTAGCTTTGGCACATCTCAGGCTAATTTCTCTCACGTTGTCCGTCGGATGTGAAAATTGTTACCAAATACTTAAATGCCTCTGTTTGTCTTAAGGTGTTGTTTTTTTAACTTTATTTCCAAGTTATCTTTCTGCCTTCCTATCACCATTGTCTCTGTCTTCGTAGTGTTCATTTTCATATTATATCCCTCCCCTCTCCCCCCCCCCCTTGTTACTAATTTGATTTAGGTGATTCTGTAGGCATTGTGTACTTTTTGCTATGAGTACCACATGGTAGTCGGCGAATAGTAATTCTATAATATCTTCTTCATGATTAAAAAGTTCGTTTCCTTACAAATGTTATCCATGTATGTTATAAAAAGAAGCGACGATAGTACACAGCCCTGACGCACACCAGAGTTCACTATAAAAGTTCTTGCCAATTCTGCCTTTGATCTTATGCAGCATTTACTACATGTGTACATGCTTTTGCATACATTCCCACAACATATTCCTGTCGACTCTATCAAAGGCTTTTTCTTGGTCTATGAATGTCACCAAACATGTCTTATCGTGTTCTATTGCTCTCTCTCTGATAGCTGTCTCAATGTATAAATGGCATCTGTGCAACTTCTGTTTCATCGAAAGCCCATATGTGCTTCTGAAAGTTGATACTCTATCAATGGTCTTAACCTTTTTTCGATGATCCTAACATAAATTTTACCAGTGTGACCGAGTAGCGAAATTTAAAGTAATTACATCACCTTGCCAAAATTTTGTATTGTTCCATTAAAGGTTGGCCATCTTCATAATTTTTAATTTCTGTTGGGTTGTATTCTTCATTCCTGTTTCTCGTGCCTTTAAATTTTTTTTTTTTTTTTTTTGGTAGTGAGTTTTTTTTTTTACTGCGGGCACTTTACAGACTTGTAAAGCAATCCCTGTTCTAACTTATGGTATACATGTACAATGTTGTCTTGTTTAATCTGTCTACGCTTCGATGGTCTTCTCTTGCCACGTGACCCAAACTCCAGAAAACTGAAAGAGGTTTTGTGTTAGCTAAAGCTTCAGAAAGTAACCTGGTCCAACAGCCATATGTAGCTCCTTGTTCTCTCAAGATTGTACTTCCTTCGCTGACATTCTTGGGTCAGTGGTGCTATTGTGACTAAGCCGGTGTTTAGCGGGCTCGCCTAGAGGTTACCAGCACAATCTGACATATCCTTGACCTCAGCCGATATGTGTAACTATACTGAAGGCATTTAACTACGTTAAATTCATGTCGCTGGCACTTTTCCGTCCTTCCAGACGATAGTGTTATATAAATGACAGCCCATGGCGATGGTGGTGAGTGTGACAAATAAGACCCGCTCGTGTTAACAAAAGTCTTTCACAATTAGAACAGGCGATTTCAAAATCATTGTTGCAATCTTATGTATTTAAGCCACTTCTTGTGAGCTTAAACAAATTATTCGTCCCCATGTGGGATGCAATTTTTCGTTATTTGAAGCCCTACCCTGGCTTTTGCCGGGGGCCCTGGATATATCATCATCATCATCAGTTCTCCTTATGCTTAGTGGCACATGAGGCTTCAGAGAGGATTGTCCATGCTTTCCTGTCCTGTGCACTCTTCAGTGCAGTTTTCTATGTCAAAGATGCCGCACTCAGGTCACTTTCTATCGTTCGTCTGCATGTTGTTTTTGGGCGTCCCTGTTTTCTCTTTCCTCTGGTGTCCATGTGAGAGCTGTTTTGGCAGGTATACCAGAAGTCATTCTCATAACGTGGCCAAGCCATTTCCATCTTCTCTTGGTAATCATACTGTCTAAAGTTTCTTGGTTTGTGGCTTGAAGTAGTTTAGTGTTTGAGATTGTATCTGGCCAGAAAATTTTGATAATTCTACGTAGACATGTGTGGTGGAAGGTGGACAGCTTGTGTGCATCCTTTTTGGTCATTCTCTAGCATTCTGCTCCATAGAGAAGAACTGGCAAAATGATGCTCTTGTAGAGTCGGAGTTTCGTTCCTCTGCAGTATTTGTTGGATTTCCAGATTTGCCTCATCATTCCAAAAGCAGCTCTAGCTTTGTTCAGACGTGACTGTATGTCTTCCTCTGTCCCTCCCGAAGAAGAAGAAGAAGAAGAAATTTTTTTGGACATCTTCTGTCCATCTGTAATTCATAACATTCTTTTTTTTTTTTTTAAATCTTACACTCGAGAAAAAGTCGAAGGTAAGAAAGCAAGAGGTAGACAGAAATTTTAAGGACGACATCAAGAGATGGACCAACAGCAACAGCTCTGTAAGAATACAACGGGTAGAAATGAAAGAAAGTGTTAGAGATATACTACAGCTAACTTTGATTGTGGAGACGGCACCTGATTAATTTTCGGGAGAAAAATCATCACCATCATAATGCTGAGATGTAGTCACTCCCGTAACTAACGTATGGAAGTCAATCTAGGACATTCAGTGGCTGTAGAAATAACTGACTTAGAGGCAGTATATATGTGCTTCTACCAGCCTCAAATGGGTACCAGGATGGGCTGTCCTGGGAAAGTAAAGACGGCTGGCGTAATGCTGACCACATTACCCACCGAGTGCCGATTGGTCTGTAAAAATATGGGTGCTCTTCCCATATGCCCGATGCGCCTAAGGGCGTGTAAAGGGATCTTTACTTTTTATAGACGAATGGGTTAGTACAATTCCATGGGACAGCATGGGTTAGTACAACAATTCCATGGGACAGCACGGGTGAGTACAACAATTCTATGGAACATCATGGATTAGTACAACAACTCTATGAAACATCACGGATTAGTACAACAATTCTATGGAACGTCACTGATCAGCCCAACAACTCTTTAACACAAACAGCTAAAGGATGACAACGTTAGGTTTATTTTATTCACACATTTTTACAACAGTTTCACTTTAACTGGAATTTCACAATATTTATCATTATTCTAGTATGTACAAAACGCTTGCTGGGTGTCAGATGGGATCTCTGGCATTACGGCTGCATGTTTCTACAGAAGAGAACGTTTCATTCCCAGTGGCAACTCATGGCTAAAATACTGAGTAAGAACAGGGGGAGCTGCAGTTCTGCAGTGCCAATGCATGAGTTGGCACTGTTCAATCCTTTTTGAGATGACTCAAGTCTAGCAAAACCAAACAGTGTGAATGTCGATCATGAAAATCTAATGAATGACTAGAATTCCTTTACCTCGGCTGGGAATTAAGGCCACAGAGTTCTGATGGACTTGGGCTTAATTTGAGATAAACATCTTCAGACTGACTTGTACACCATAAAATACAGTATATTTCAAATGAATTTATCATTAAAGCCCTCTAACATTGCGTGCCCCTGGGTCATGAGCTGCTGTCGACTGCCTGCTAAACTCCTTCCACCTCTGTCAGTCAGACACAATGGACTTCATATGTGCATAATTAGGAAGACTACTATCAGACAAATTTTGTATCTAGGTGTTTCTTCATCACCACTTCTCCTCTCCTCTCTAGACAGCCCTGAAGTATAGTTCTTGAGAGAGGACAAGTAGACCATGTTACTTGTATGTACCATTGCAGCTGAGTCTTTTTAACTGGTGTCAAAAAAAGGTTCACAGCGGTCGAGGTGTTGAATGGTGATACAACAGGCTTCAATATTTGCGATGTTGTCTCAATACGATATACCCAACATTTTTTCATGCATTATGATCCCAGAATTCCCTGTGTGTGTTCCGGGGCCCTACTATAGGGAAAACAAGAACAGACCCACTGCCTACTCAAAAGCATGTCGTAAGAGTCGACTAATTGGGAGCTTCCTTCGAAGTCGGAGTGCATCTGCCTGAGAGGCAAGGAACCAACAGTCTGCATACAGATCTGTCAAACGGATGCACACACAACACTCTGGTTCTGGAACAGGACTGCAGTCCAGAAGTGGGGGAACAACCAGAACTTTCTGCCAGAGTTTACAGCCGGTGAACGAGAAGAAGATCCCAGAATGCTCCAACAGAACTAGACCTAAAGCCAGCATGTTTATAATCAATCATGTAGAGGTTATGAACAAAACATGTGATACTGCAACAGGATCAGGGCTCAAACTGGTCTAGTCTATCTACATCTCTCCAAGGACATATCAGAAACAGGTTCCTACTAGAGGCCTCGCCAATGTAGATAGCTTCAAAGTTTTCTTCCAAGCTTGGGCAAATCTCCCTGAGAGGTAAGGAACCAACAGTCTGCATTCAGATAAGCCAGATCTTTAAAATAATTTGCATGCAATAATCATGTTCTGGAATAAAACAAAACTCCCGAAGTGACTGAACAGCCAAGACTTTCCACTGGTGTTTACTGCCAGTGAACGTGATGGTCTCACATGTCAGAAACAGACTTGATGGTCTCACATGTCAGAAACAGACTTGATGGTCTCACATGTCAGAAACAGACTTGATGGTCTCACATGTCAGAAACAGACTTGATGCTCTCACATGACAAAAACAGACTTGAAGCTCTCACATGTCAGAAACAGATTTGATGCTCTCACATGTCAGAAACAGCCTTGATGCTCTCACATGTCAGAAACAGACTTGATGGTCTCACATGTCAGAAACAGACTTGATGCTCTCACATGACAGAAACAGACTTGATGGTCTCACGTGTCAGAAACAGCCTTGATGCTCTCACATGTCAGAAACAGACTTGATGCTCTCACATGTCAGAAACAGACTTGATGCTCTCACATGACAGAAACAGACTTGATGGTCTCACATGTCAGAAACAGACTTGATGCTCTCACATGTCAGAAACAGACTTGATGCTCTCACATCTCAGAAACAGACTTGAAGCTCTCACATGTCAGAAACAGACTTGATGCTCTCACATGTCAGAAACAGACTTGATGCTCTCACATGACAGAAACAGACTTGATGCTCTCACATGACAGAAACAGCCTTGACGCTCTCACATGTCAGAAACAGACTTGATGCTCTCACATGACAGAAACAGACTTGATGCTCTCACATGTCAGAAACAGACTTGATGCTCTCATATGTCAGAAACAGACTTGATGCTCTCACATGACAGAAACAGACTTGATGCTCTCACATGTCAGAAACAGACCTGATGGTCTCACATGTCAGAAACAGACTTGATGGTCTCACATGTCAGAAACAGACTTGATGCTCTCATATGTCAGAAACAGACTTGATGCTCTCACATGACAGAAACAGACTTGATGCTCTCACATGTCAGAAACAGACCTGATGGTCTCACATGTCAGAAACAGACTTGATGCTCTCACATGACAGAAACAGACTTGATGCTCTCATATGTCAGAAACAGACTTGATGCTCTCACATGACAGAAACAGACTTGATGCTCTCACATGACAGAAACAGACTTGATGCTCTCACATGACAGAAACTGACTTGATGCTCTCACATGTCAGAAACAGACTTGATGGTCTCACATGTCAGAAACAGCCTCGATGCTCTCACGTCAGAAACAGACTTGAAGCTCTCACATGACAGAAACAGACTTGATGCTCTCACATGTCAGAAACAGACTTGATGCTCTCACATGTCAGAAACAGACTTGATGCTCTCATATGACAGAAACAGAAATGATGGTCTCACATGTCAGAAACAGCCTTGATGCTCTCACATGTCAGAAACAGACTTGATGCTCTCACATGTCAGAAACAGCCTTGATGCTATCACTTGACAGAAACAGACTTGATGCTCTCACATGTCAGAAACAGACTTGATGCTCTCACATGACAGAAACAGACTTGATGCTCTCACATGTCAGAAACAGACTTGATGCTCTCACATGTCAGAAACAGACTTGATGCTCTCACATGTCAAAAACAGACTTGATGCTCTCACATGTCAGAAACAAACTTGATGCTCTCATATGTCAGAAACAGCCTTGATGCTCTCACATGTCAGAAACAGACTTGATGCTCTCACATGTCAGAAACAGACTTGATGCTCTCACATGTCAGAAACAGACTTGATGCTGTCACTTGACAGAAACAGACTTGATGCTCTCACATGTCAGAAATAGACTTGATGCTCTCACATGTCAGAAACAGACTTGATGCTCTCACATGTCAGAAATAGACTTGAAGCTCTCACATCTCAGAAACAGCCTTGATGGTCTCACATGTCAGAAACAGCCTTGATGCTCTCACATCTCAGAAACAGATTTGATGGTCTCACATGTCAGAAACAGATTTGATGCTCTCACATGACAGAACCAGACTTGATGCTCTCACATGACAGAAAAAGACTTGATGCTCTCACATCTCAGAAACAGCCTTGATGGTCTCACATCTCAGAAACAGACTTGAAGCTCTCACATCTCAGAAACAGACTTGATGGTCTCACATGTCAGAAACAGACTAGAAGCTCTCACATGTCAGAAACAGACTTGATGGTCTCACATGTCAGAAACAGACTTGAAGCTCTCACATCTCAGAAACAGCCTTGATGCTCTCACATGTCAGAAACAGACTTGATGCTCTCACATCTCAGAAACAGACTTGATGGTCTCACATGTCAGAAACAGCCTTGATGCTCTCACATGTCAGAAACAGACTTGATGCTCTCACATGTCAGAAACAGACTTGATGCTCTCACATGTCAAAAACAGACTTGATGGTCTCACATGTCAAAAACAGACTTGATGCTCTCACATGTCAAAAACAGACTTGATGCTCTCACATGTCTAAAACAGACTTGATGGTCTCACATGTCAGAAACAGACTTGATGCTCTCACATGTCAAAAACAGACTTGATGCTCTCACATGTCAGAAACAGACTTGATGCTCTCACATGACAGAAACAGACTTGATGCTCTCACATGTCAAAAACAGACTTGATGGTCTCACATGTCAAAAACAGACTTGATGCTCTCACATGTCAGAAACAGACTTGATGCTCTCACATGTCAGAAACAGACTTGATGCTCTCACTTGTCAGAAACAAAGTTACAAACTTCCAGGATGTCATCTACAAACATATACAATAGAATGTAACCACTAAGCTTCAACCAATATTGAAACCATTGACATGAACCAAATTCATCTGTATAGATGAACACATCTGCAACAATCACTTCCTGAGAGAGATGTTTTCCCTCGAATGAGAAAACAAAATTCACAATATTTTTCCTTAATAAATGAGTTGAAAACAAAAACTAAAATTGTGTCGTTGCCACTTGCACAGGGAACTGCTGTTTTTTTTTTAAAGCCTCAATCTTTTTCCAGGTCCACTTTTTAAATAAACCACCTACCACAGAAATCGGACCTTAGTACTAGAGAATCGAGAACTGTTAAATGCATTCACTAATTTCTAAGGTTCACAGCCGCATACTGAGTTTTTGTTACATTAACTGGGCAAATACAATTGTAATTTTTACCCTGCTTAGGACTGGTAGTTAGAAATAACTAAAATAGTTTCTTCCCATGCTTTGGCAATTACAATTATTTTACACATTAACTTTGCCACTGAATTAGCTTCTGTAGACCTTAGAAGTATTTGCCTAATTTTTGTTAAAACAAAAAACAGTAGCTTCCTTCCTATATGTGGCACAATAGCTGCTTCCACACTTATTGTGCAGATAAAAAATGTGACTTTCTTCCCAATGACGGCAGAGAAGTTACGGAACCACATACTTTGTTTGCTCTTAAATTTGTCAGAATAGTCATAGGTGACAATCAATGACCCCTGACGGTCAAGCTGGGCTCCGCTGGTGTAAACTTAATCTGACCCGAAGCCAGTAACAATAAAAATCAGGAACCACACAGACGAGTGTCAATCATCTTTGCTGGATTTATGCCCATTACGGCAGCCAAAGTTTGCAGGAAAAACTGATGAGCTTGCGACAACACCTCCCACCGGGACTTCATGCAGGAGCAGTTACAATGAGGCCAAGGGCACTTGTCTATCAGCTGTTGTCGACAATGTCTGTTTCCCGGTTTCAAGTTTTTCATGTACTGCCCTCCTGTAACCAAGGAAAACATTGTTTTAGTCAGCATATATTATCGAAAAAAATCAGCAAGATAAACTGTTGCAAAAAACTGTTGTTCCTGATTGAAAAACTTATTATTTTAAACCTTAAAAAAGTGCATATGAAATTACAGCTACCAAAAGTAAGAACAATGAAACAAAGTAAGAAAAAAAAAAAAAAAAAAAAGCAAAAAAAGTTCAAAGAAAACAATTGAAAAATTAAAGACAAATCAGGCAAACTGTATGAACAAAAGAAAATAATTAAAGAAGAAACAGAAAAGATTAGACTAACAAGAAAGAAAGAAAAAAAGAAAGAAAGAAAAAATGATATTTACAGAATTAATGTCTTACTATTTTCATCCTTTCTTCCATTTCTCCGTTTGTGTTTGCCATTCTTCCACCGCGTCCCTTTGTCATTTCTGCTGGCTGCTTCAGCAGATGTAGATACTTCATATTTCGTAGGTGCCAGACGAGTGCTGAAATGTAAACACAGATGATGTACAAGGCTCCATTCAGGCTCCCACACCAACCATATACTTATACATGGTCAATGTTGAAATAAGACTTAAATCACTTCCGATTTACAATGCATCTGTTATCTGTTCTGTGTATTTGTGTGTCTTCCTATCCACCACATGCTTCTTATCTTGTATTTGTATGTGTATGTCATCCTACCTACTAAACATATGATGTCTGTTGTGTAGAACTGCATGAATGCGTTTCCATATCCGCTAAACATATGCTCTCTATTGTGTGGGTGTGTACCTGTGTGTTCCTATTCACTACAAATCTGTTGTATTATTATTTAATACAACAATGCAGTGACTGGCCAGCTGGTGCTGCAGAATCAGAAGTTCAACAAATGATTCATGACAATTCCTGCCCAGGTGGTGTGATTGTATATACAGATGGCTCTGTGGTGAGTGGCAGTCGAAGTGCATGGGGGTTCATAGCGAGGGCGAATGGACGTCGCTTGGCGCCTCAAAGCCTGACATATGATATCACAACGTTTAGTTTGAGAATGGAGGTGGAGGAGGTCACTGCTGCCTTCCGTTGGCTTGAGAATCAGCTGTACACATGTCGTCATTGTAACTGACTCACAGAGCATGCTGAGAAAGGTGGAGACAGGCATGCTCGGTGCATAGTGGCAAGCATCACTTCAGAGGTCCCGGGTAGTTAGCATCCTTTGGATATTTTCTTCAGGTAACACCGGTGTGTTAGGAAATGAGCAGGCGGATAGACTGGCCAGTTCTGCACTACTTGGTGGTGAACTGATATATGACAAGCTGGATGTTGTGAGGGTCCTTTGGGAGCGATTGAACAGTGCCGAGGAACAGATAGATCATTACGGTCTGAGGAGAATGGCACTGCGAGGAGTTACAAGGGGATCTGGCTGATGCTCGACACTCGGGGGAGGGGCAAGATGGATATACAATCAGATTGTTACTGGTACCATCAGAATTTTAACTCTTCGCTTGCTGCTGAAGATGGGAATAAAGTGCTTATGGGAGTGTCCCGAGTGCTGTGATGTCAATTCTTAATTCAACATTCAAATCTGTTGTCTATTTTGTGGTTGTGTCTGTGTGTTCTAAGATACATATCATTTTCTTTCAAACTACAAAGATCAACATCATGACTTGTGATTTGTGCTTCGCAATGTTGGGTTGCCGGGTTCGATCCCTGCTGCGGGACATGTGCCTTACGTTGGTTTCGACAGTGGGGTTCGATCCCTGCTGCGGGCCATGTGCCTTACGTTGGTTTCGACAGTGGTATCAAAAAAGCCGACCGTCAAGAAAGCAATGGCAAACTACTGGATGTAAATTTGCCTAGAAAAACTACACAACAGCCAGGGGCTGTTGGGGTTAGTTCTGCAACGTCCTGTAAAGGATACACAACTACCCTTCTCTGTACAGGACACTGACTCACTAATGCAGAACTCTGGGAGAAAATAAACAAGTTCCAGTGGACCAAGAGGTGAAGAAAAGACACTGGCATTACATAGGACACATGTTGAGAAAACCTGAGAACTAAATAACTAGAATGTCTTTGTAGTGGAACCCACAGGGGCACAGAAATAAAGGAAGACCAAAAAACACATGGAGAAGGGAGCTAGAGAGTGAAGTTCAAAAGATGGGGAGGACATGGGAAGAGCTGCATGTGATAGTGAAGGATAGAAAGATCTGGCGTAAGTTGTCTGAGGGCCTATGCTCCATTGGGAGCTAGAAGACAGTATAATAATACGACAGTTGTATAAAAAACAAACCTCAAATGTCCACACAAAGAATTGTTAGTGTGGCTCATCTCCCAGCAGTGTAGGGACTCTGGCAGTGACACCCCATCAATGATTAATTTATGCCACTCTCTACATGAATATACAAAAATGTGTTATTTAAATAATCAATTATACAGAGATTAGAACAGGCAAGTTTTTCCCTTTCTATACAAGACAGTCACCACTGTGACCATACAACACAAAAGATCTCAATGTACCTTGTTCTTGAAAAATTATCTGGCATTTGCCGGCATCATGTAATTTATGCCAGAATTATATAGAAATCTGTGGCTTAGGTGTTGTGAACATGCTTCGTATTTCCAAGGTATTTGGTTCAATTGCAGCTGAGAACAATTTGGCAGCAGATCACATTTCATTGATTTCGACAATGGTATCAAAAGCTGACGGTTGAGGGCCAATAGCAAACTACTGAATGTAAAATTACCTTGCAAAACCAAACAGCCAAAAACTGCTGGGTTTGCTTCTGTAGTTTTTGTAAAGGATTCACAACTAACTTTTTATACACAAGCCACCTATACACAGACCACCTGTACACAGACCACCTGTACACAGGCCACCTGTACACAGGCCACCTGTACACAGGCCACCTGTACACAGGCCACCTGTACACAGGCCACCTGTACACAGACCACCTGTACACAGACCACCTGTACACAGACCACCTGTAGACAGACCACCTGTACACAGACCACCTGTACACAAGCCACCTGTACACAGACCACCTGTACACAGATCACCTATACACAGGCCACCTATACACAGGCCACCTGTACACAGGCCACCTGTTCACATACTGAACAGATCATCATATATATCATCATATACCAGCAAATATGTGTAGACGGCCATTTTCTGCCAGATCCAGAATCACGGATCAGAACAATGCTGTTGACCCACCCTATTCAAATGGATTAACCATCCAGTTATTTATCTCTTCATCTTCCTATTGCTATCTATTCATTAATCCCACCTACGGTCACCAAGTTCTTGAGTTCATTCATTCGCATAACATGTTTTAAAAAAGTTTACAAAAACACCCCGGTCTACATCTAATTTATCTAATCAGTTTAGAATTGTCATCTGCCTTATGTGTTTTGTTTTCTGTTATTCCATGACATTCTTTGTAATTTATCTTGACAATTTAAAGAAGATAGTTAGTTTACCATCGCTTTCCTTCTTGTCCTGAGGCCATCATTGTTGAGAAGGCTCCCTGTCACATCATCCTACAATTATAACTACTATTATGGAGTCAGCATTTAAAAGAAATACCCATTTCTTCTCTGAACTGAATTGTTTTGGATACATGGTGTTTACTCAATATTGTTTACAAACTAATAGGTACTTAATGTGTGATGATGTCAGTTACGTATTATCTGCCTTTACTTCCAAGAGCATTTACTTTTACCCATTTTAGGCTGGGTCAGTTTGTAGCCGAGTTGAGTTGTATCAATTTGTCTTTGTGTGATTTAAACCTATACCCAGTATGTTTGCAGTTAAACATGCTAGTCACTGCATCATCATTCCTGAGTGCGTGAGTAACGTTCAACCCCACCAAGACTGCACCATTAGTGGTTAACACCCGGTGACACAGACTGCCACCATTCAGATGAGAAGCCCCCAAGACAAGTCCCAGAAATCCCATTCAATTCTTAGGCTATATGGGAACCCTGACTATAGCCATCAGGCAGCTTAAAAAAAAAAACTGCTCTTTTTTGGGTTAATTAATATAATTTTTTTTTAAAAATGAGCTGACCCTGTTAAACCTGTATTTGAAAAGTTATAGCTAGTAAGTAAATTTCACAGAGCGATAAACACCCGGTGACTCAAAGTGCCACCATGCTGATGAGGATCACCCGTGGAGAGGTCCTGGAAACCATGTTTAACCATGCCACAGGTGTCAGGTGCCATTAGAGGTAAATTAATAAAGCAGCGACGAAGGCAAAGAAGAAGTAGAAGATAAGAAAATTACATTTTATTAACTATCCTGGGTGAAACCAGGCGATTAAATCTTTATTTCATGATCCTGGGTCAAACTTAGAACTGTATTCAGTCAGAAGAAAATACATCTCTTCAGAGCTTTGAACCTATAGCATTTCACTAGGATGCCACTGTTCTACCTCAGCCCTATGAATAATACAAGGAGTAACAAGATCCATAAACAGCATAAATACACACTTACGGCTTCAGCAGGACTTCATGTGCTACACAGCCTGGTGAGAACACTGCCCTGGATAAATAAGGGTCAACATTAATTATACAACTGTTTATGCAAATTTGTTATAATTTGTATGGTTCAACTGTTCCTAAAATACTGTTAGCAGTCAGTTCAACCTGTTAACTTATTCATTAAAAATCAAAGCAGCTGCTACAGTGGTCTGCAACAGTTACAAAATCACTATCTAGAGGTTAGTGAAATCACTTCACAATGCAGTACTTGACGTTTACCAGAGTTCCATTCCTGGCAGTAGGCAGTTCTCATAGATTTCAGACAGTGGTACAAAGTTGCACCAAAATTAGGGCCTCACCAGGTAAGTACTTCTTTTGTTAACAGTGGATACACTGCAGCTCACATCCATTGTGGAGACTGCACGATACATTTAGGTTTTTAGAACGGCTGACTAACACCTTCATTATTAAGGAACCAAATGATGAAGAGTAGACAACTCTGAAGCTGCCTGATCAACAACAACCACAACCTTGCATGATGGTTCACTTTTAAACTTTAGCGTCTCTGTGATTACATACTTCCACATTTCCTGTTCTTCTTAGCATTCACCAGATGCAAAACTCTGATGGAGAGTTCTGGCTGTTCATCCACTTCTGGACTTTGATCTTGTGTCAGGACTTAAGTTTTACATGCCTATCTCTTCTACTGATCTTGCTTATCCATGTAAAGACCGTTGGTTCCTTGCCTCACAGGCAGATGCACTCCAACTTTAAAAGAAATGCCAGTCTTATTGGCATCACACTGAATTTCTGAATGTTTTACTATGCATCAAATTGCTTCCTTAATGTTACACATTTCATCATGCCACACCTTTGGCTGTTTAACTCTGCCTAACATCACACATCCTTACCAATGAACTAACTTCTCAGTGTTTCACCATGTTTGATATCATTTTCTGAGAATACACTGTAAACATCAGGAAACTTACGACAAGTTGTGCAAAGTTCCTTTCATTTGCTCTCCCAGGTTCAACAAGTACCTCCACTGCTCTGAGGTCAGCTGAGTCTGTAGTGCCTCATCGAACACATTGTTGACCTGAATCTGTGCGGCGTCATACATGTTCTGAATAATGAAGACTGGAGCTGGGGGAGAGAAAAGACAAAGCAAAGTAGGAGACAAAATACAGCAACACGAGTCACATAATAAGCTGAGCTGAGTTGAAGTTCAAGATCTGAAATTGAAGCGATCAGGACAGCCCAAAAAGCACTCCATCCCCATTCTCAATAGCCAGAGAAAATTAGCAGTCAGTCTATATATCCATTTTGCTTTTCTTCTGAGTTTAGAGTATCAGCCTGATCCACTGGTCACTCACTGCTGTACCATTCTCTTCAAAATGTGATAAACTATTTACGCCCCTACATTGTTTAATTACTCTAAAAGAGCCTTGCCATCTAGCTTATTATGCATACATTTACCATTGTGTGGTCCAGAACCAGCCAATCTGCATGCCTGTTCATTTCTAGACACATCTACATGCTTTAAAGAAAATATCCAAAGGCTGCTAACTACCATGGACCTCCAAAGTGATGCTTGCCACTCTGCATGGAGCATGCTTCATGAATCAAAGCCACAGGAAGGCTGCAGTAACTACCTCTACCTCCGTTATAAAACTAGATGTTTGTGATATCATATACCAGGCTTTGTTTCACTAAGGGTTGTCCACAGGCTTCTGCCATGAACCCCATGCACTACGGGACACAAAATACAGCATTATATTTGACAATTTACATAAAACAACAGTTAGTGGGAAATACTACAGTTGGAAAATTTAAAGTTGAGAGGATTAACTTCACTGCACAGGGTTTAATCACAAATGGCTTAGTCCTTCTAGACAGAATGGGCCTGCTGAGTGTTGCACAAAGCCCAAACTCAGTGAATCTAGTGACATTCACAAGAGATCTTCATAAACATGAATGATGCATCCCCCCACCCCCCCAAGAGCTATAAAAGTCAAAAGTTTTCATCTGGTCTATTTAGACCAATCAGTGCTAAACAGGGGATGTCAGCAATTTTATCCAGGTCATTGTTACTTCCTAAGATATTTCCAGGTACCATTTTTCCAGCTGAACGACCTGGTATGGTTGAGGTGAAGGACCATTTCCATGGCCACAGCATATTGGGCACATGGTGTTAAACTCATATTATCGGCTCAGGATGGGTGACGTGGTCAACATCATGCTGGCCACCTTTACTTCCCAGGACTTTACCTGGTACCCATTTTTGACTGGGATGAGCTGGAAGTCATCAACAATAAAAATGGATTTGAATATGGATTTGAACTGAAGACATTCAAGCCTGCAGGCCAGCACCTAGCAACTATGACGCCTAAGCTCCTAAACTGAAATGGTTCACAGGAATTGAAAAAAGCACCACCCCAGAGAGGACAGAAATATACCTAATGAAGAAAGAAAGCATCTGGTGCTAATATTAGATTCCTTACCTTTTACAGAAGGATAGACACGGTGACCAAAAAAACATCTCCATATTTCTGTGCTGTACTGAGCTGTACAATCTGCTGGAAGTCTTGGCTCCCATACTCTGGGGGCAATGCCGACAACAATTTTAAATGAATTAAAATCTGTAATAAGCACTCACAATAGTTAGCAAACAAAACACATACCAAACGACAATCAACATAAGTAGGGTTTTTATTTTTCTGTGGAAGGCGTTGGTACACAGTATCTGAAACTTTGTTTTGTTTCTGTTTTTTGGCATCGTTGTGGTGAGTAACTGTGTCTCTGTTAGACATTATAATGAGCACCAGCAACATTGTTTTAGACACTCTGTGGTGAGTACCTGCAACTCTCCCCCACCCCATATGATTTGCTCCTTCTCTTTCTTCTTCTTCCTATTATTATTATTACTATTATTTTCCATCTTCTTCTCCTCCTCCTTAAGTCCTGTTTTGCCTTTCAGTCTCATATTCTGTTAAGGTATCTGGGACATGCCTTGGTGTGTACTGCACAGATGCTTGTATTCAAGGTCTTGGATATTCCATCTATACAATGCTGCTTACGTGGGTGACCTCTAGGACCGCTTCCGCAGGACAGGGCTCATTGAAGTTACAACTTCTGATAAATGGTGCTCTAAAGGAACGGCTTTGTCAGGTAGAGAAAGTCATGTGTTCCAGATGACTCTAGACCAACATCAGGCAAGGTTAAGACAGAGCAGTGACCTGATCCGCGACTCTTTTGACCATGTGACGTGGCAAAACATGGCCGTCTACGCTTTTCACCATAATTCATGATAATGATGTGTGTTCTGTGTGTATGTGACTGTGTCCAGGCATGTGAATGTCCCTAGTTCAACCGAACTATTTTAGACAAACCACACCATAAATAATTAAACCCAATTTATCAGTAAAGTGTCAAATATGAGATATTTGAGAAAGGTGGTCAAAATAAGAAGAAAGGACAAAGTTTGCAGCCAGACAATACATACTTAAACCCAGGAATTACAAACTCGAGTGGATTAGTCACAGTTATGATGGTTAGGACGTGTATACAGAATGGGAAAGAATGGGCTAGCACAGCATTTATGGAAGGCCAAGAGTCAGGAAACCAGACCTCCAAGACAACCCAGAGTCTGCTGCAAAGACAATATCCCTGACTGCCAGAGGACTGGAATGGAACAAAGCCACACAGAAAACTGCTGACAGAGAAGTCTGGCAATCTCTCTGGAAAACCTCTAGATTCCAAGGTACTAAGTAAAATTATCAGTAAAGTGAAGAAGTGAGGGACCCTTTTAAAACCACTGTCACAACTGGGTAGGTGAGGATTTTATTCTGGTAGTACGCAGTATCAGCACTGTTTATAAGCATTATTTTTTTTCGCTGCTACTGCAGTTGACACTTTGTGGGGAATACCAGCACCTTACCTTTTGTTATAGACACATTGTGGTGAGCACCTGCATCTTTTATAGACTCTTTGGAGTGAGTACCACCACTTTTATTTATTAAAAAACATTTTTTTTGGGTGGAATAATAGATGTGCTGGGCCAAGGTTGCAGATATTATAGTTTAGCTGTAAACCACAATACAAGGTGCCAACTGAAAAAATGAGGGCAGAATGAGGGAGAATGAGGAAGAAGAAGAAGAAACAAAAGAAGACTGGTGGAGATATTGTAGCTTAGCTGTAAACCGCAATACAAGGTGCCAACTGAATGAATGAGGGCAGAATGAGGGAGAATGAGGAAGAAGAAGAAGAAGAAGAAACAGAAGAAGAAGAAGAAGAAAAAGAAGAAGAAGAAGAAGAAGAAACAGAAGAAGAAGAAGAAGAAGAAGAAGAAGAAGAAGAAGAAGAAGAAGAAGAAGAAGAAGAAGAAGAAAAAAAAAAGAAGAAGACGAAGAAGAAGAAGAAAAGAAGAAGAAGAAGAAGAAGAAGAAGAAGAAGAAGAAGAAGAAGAAGAAGAAGAAGAAAAAAAAAAAAAAGAAGAAGACGAAGAAGAAGAAGAAGAGAAGAAGAAGAAGAAGAAGAAGAAGAAGAAGAAGAAGAAGAAGAAGAAGAAGAAGAAGAAGAAGAAGAAGAAGAAGAAGAAGAAGAAAAAGAAGAAGAAGAAGAAGAAAAAGAAGAAGAAGAAAGAAAGAAGGAGGAGAAGAAAAACACTCCACCTACCTGGCCCCTCTCTGTATGCCAGCCATCGGAGAACAGCTAAAGGAGTCCCTGCAAGGTTTGGCTTTAAATGGTTCGTTGTCCAGAAACCAACCAGCATCTACGACCCCCAACACTTGAGTATTGCTGTTGACAGCACGGATCATGTCGGAGATTCTGTCCAGGTTTATGAGCACACCTGTACCACCAGCACTGAAGACGGAAGAAACGCACCATGTGTATAGACGAATGTACATCCAATACACTGATGATCCATGCATTCATGCATTCCTTGATAAATCTACGAACATTTTCCCAATATAAATGTAAATAATGCAGACACAAAACAATACAGTGCACAATTTATTATACAATGTTTCTGTCTGCTTCATTGAAATATTAACCAAACTAGAAAAATTATCTTAATGCAAATCCTAAACCTAAATGTTCTCTAGATCTACCAAATTTCTATGAAGGGAAGCCAGCAGTTCTGGGAATCATTTGTTATTTGCACGTAAACAAACAAACAAAACTGTCCCCTAGGACTGCATACTGACAGATAAATACACAGTGATTTAAGGAGACTATTCAGAACAAATCGCAGAAATCCCACTCATTTGTGTAACACCGCTTTGTTTGTTATTGACCTGACCTAACAATTATGAAGTAACCTGAAGCCCAGTGGCATTTGACAGTGGCGATTCAGGGATAGGGACTGCAGAGCTGTAGCATCCCCATGTTTTCACTCAATATTTTAGCCATGCGTCAGCACTGTTGGTGGGCATATCTTAATATTATTGAATGCTTGTTCATTGCATTGTACTTTGTCTCCTCTGGGATTACACTCTGCAGGATTACCACCTCTAGGATGAGAATCCTACATCTAGAAATCCCAGTAAGCCCCTTTCAGCTGCCAGGTTATACTGTAGACCCGAAAGATATAAGGTAACCTGTAATTCAGACAATTATTATTATTCTTCTAATTTCCATGATTGCTGTCTGCAGGATTAACACCTGAAGAATGAGAATCGAATGTCGTCCATTGTGGAATGCAATTTATTGTTATTTTGAAGCCCCAACCTGGCTTTTGCCAGAGGCCCAGAATATAGCCAGGCCATAAATATGGTCTAGCCATAGATATGGCCAAAATGGCTGAAAGGGGTTTCTTGGACCTCTCCACGAGTGATCCTCATCCTCATGGTGGCACTTTGTGTCACCGGGTGTTTATCGCTTGTGTGATTTCCTGGCGTGGTATAACTACCTACCTACCAACAGGTACAAATCCACAATACAAATCTCACAAACCCCATTCAGTTGTAAATTATATTAGAGCACATTTATATTGGGGCACCACAAAAAGGGCCAAAGTAACCTGTAGTCTAGTGTGGGTGGCTAAGGATTATGAACTTGTTCAAGTATCTCCTGGTTTACTGTAATGTACAAGTAAGTTATTTCCAGTGTAATTTGGTAAACTTGGGTAAGTTACTGTCACTTTAATTAGTATATTCTCTCTTATATCAAAGTTCTCTTCTATTGCTGGTTTTCTCTTCCATTATTAAATCCCCTGAATTACACTTTCTCCCATGATGAGAGTTTTAATCTCTTATAAAAGGAATAATCTCTCATAACTAGGTCTTCTCCTTAAATGGGAAATAATTCAAACAATTAATTTCAACCCAATAAATGGAGTTCTCTCCCATAAATAACCTGCTATAACGATAATTCTTCGCCCATATTAACTTTGTGTAAATAATCAAATATGGTACACTAATTCCTTCCAATCTGAAAATTATAAATGGCTTTAGACAGTTGTTAAGAGGTAAGGACATTCAACTCGATCATAAACATGCCAGAGATGATTCACTTTACAGGCAGCATGGATTTTTACACAATAGTATTTATTTTCATTCCAAAAATATAACTTCTCCTTCACTTCTGCTTTGTACCTAGTTACTTTCATTTCCTTGTGAGATGCATTTTTTCGTTTTTTTAAAGCCTTACCCTAACTCCTGCCAGGGGCTGCAAATAATCTGGCTATAAATATGGTCTAATGGCTGAATGCGGTTTCCGGGACCTCTCCACGGGTGACCCTCATCCACATGGTGGCACTTTGTGTCATTCAGTGTTTATTGCTTGTGTGATGTCCTAGTGGGGTAACCTGTTTTACTTAGTTAGTCTTTCCTCTTGTGTCGAGTGCGGCACATAGGGCAGAGGTCGCGACTCTCCATGCACGGCGGTCCGTTGCAATCCGTTGTAGGTCTTGGATGTTTGAGTGGCCCATGAGCGAGCCTTCCCTGATGATAGTTCTACGTAGGGTTTCCCTTGGTCTTCCACGAGATCTTTTCCCCTGTGGTGTCCAAATGAGGGCTTGGTAAGGAAGTCTTGATTTATCCATTCTAAGGGCGTGGCCGACATAGTTCCAGCGGCGTTTTCGTATAAAATTAGACACATACTCTTGCCTGGATTCTTGCCTTATTTGTGTATTGGTTCGGAAATCTGACCATTTGAAATTTAGTATTCTTCTAAGGCATTTATTTTCAAAACTGTCTAATTTTGTGTCTAGAGTTTTCGTTGATTTCCAGCTCTCACATCCATAGGTTAGTACTGGAATCACACAAGAATTGAAGATCTTGAGTTTTGTGTGTTTGCTAAGTGTCTTTGATTTCCAGATGTTAGACAGTTTATTGAAGGCACTAGATGCCAGTGCTATTCTAAATGATATTTCTGTTTTACTACTACTAATAATTTGTGCCATTTTGACTTTCGGAGTCGAGAGAGATATATGATTATGGATAAAACTCTTTCCAGATATTGTATGCAATTCTGTTTGTATTTTAAAGGCCCACCCAGGGCCCTAAAATAATCTAATGGTTCATTGAGCAGGGTGTCTGGAACTTGTGATTGGGGGAATTCTCATCTGAATGATGGCACGTTGTGTCACCATGTGTTAATCACTCATCGTGAGGCTAAATGTAGTTCACTCACCCTAAGGTTCTAGTTGTTGCTCATCTGACTACCTCAACCATAGACACATAGTGCTGTTGTAGAATTTTTCTGATGTTATCTTTCAATCCTGTTCTTGGTCTAACCCCATCTTTTACCTCCCTCTCTCCTTTTGCAAGATGGCTTCTTCTGATAAAATACATGCACTGTGGCGCTGGTAGTCATGACTATTCACAATCTTTTGTCTTATGTACTTTCAATCAGTTCTGACACAAATGATCTTCCGTGCTATCATGTCAAACTGTCCAGTATCTTCTCACTCACTTTAACTCTGCATATTTTTTTCTCCAACTTTCTCATTGCCAAGATGTACTACAGTCTTTCCTTCTCATAAGTGACCACAAAATGTCAATTCTCTCCCTCTGATGACACGACCAAAGAATGTAGACTGTCTCCTTCTAATGACATGACCAAAGAATATAGATTGTCTAATTCTGATGACATGACCAATGAATTAAGATTTTCTCTTTTGATGACATGACTAAAGAATGTAGATTGTCTCCCTTTGATGACATGACCTAAGAACATAGATTGTCTCCTTCTGATGACATGGCATATGAACATAGATTGTCGCCTTCTGTCGACATGACCATAGAATGTGGACTGTCATAAATGAGTGAAGGCAGTGGTAAATTTCCTGTGTCATAATTTATAATTCTCATTGAGGGTGCCTAGGAGCTGCCATGGTTTTATATCCAAATGGTATGACATCTTTGCTAGTGGCCAGATGGTCTGTAAGGACCATCTACTCTTCCAAAGATCTCAGGCTTAAGTCCACATCAGGCAGATTTAACCACACACACACAAAAACACTGACTTGGCTCCCAGGTTGACCAAGCCTAAAATATTCAATATAATCTCTTAAAGGTGGCTGGCAGGATGTTGGCTGCAAGGCTATTGATAACATCACCAATTGGCTGCTGACAGGTTTATAAACAAGTGAGTCTAGCTTTATGTTACTGATGTACCAATGATGTCAGAAGGGTCTTTGCTAACTTATTTTAACTGTGGGCATTTTTCTTCAGTTCTGATAACAGTCAAACACATGTTTACTATCAGTGTTTTGATGGAGAGAAAGACTCACCTGGATCCAGCCAGAATCACGCTGGAGGACTGCCTCAAGCCTTTCCTCAGAAGCTCCTTGAAGATCTTTTCAAGTATTAGGGATCCCATGAATGAAAAATCCATGACTGAAATATAGAGATAGACAGAGAGACAAAGACAGAGAGACAGAATCAGACAAGTAAGCAATAAGATATAAATAGTCAGACTGTTAGAGAGAGAGAGAGAGAGAGAGAGAGAGAGAGAGAGAGAGAGAGAGAGAGAGAGAGAGAGAGAGAGAGAGAGAGAGAGAGAGAGAGAGAGAGAGAGAGAGAGAGAGAGAGAGAGAGAGAGAGAAGCAAGCAAAACAGTAAAATCCTGTAAACAGTTCAGTGAATATATATACTTAGACAAGAAATTAAAAAGAAACAGAATTAGACAATTACATAATAAGACATAAAGTCAGATTGTAAGAAAGACAGGCAAAATAAAGTAAGGTAAACTGTAAAATATATAGATGCATACTTAGACAAGAACAGAAAAAGACATAGACAGTGTAAGAAAGACAGACACAAGTAGCTACATAAACAATTAAACTGGCAAATATTTAGACGATCGGAGCAATAAAGACAGACAGAATCGGACAAATATACAAGCAGATACAATATTGAATGTTTACTACAGAGAAAAACAATATCCAGTGGACACATAATTGATAAATAAAAGGTTAATGGGGACATCTAGAAGAAAAACAGCTAACTCAACAACAGGCAGGATTGGAAAGTACAGATCTATGGAAGACCAAATAGCATATATAGCCCCGGAAATAGAGGATGCCTTCCAAGAGAAAAACTTAGAAAAGTGTGGAAGGAGGGACTGTAAGTAAAACTACAAAAATGTAGTATTTGTGGGAAGATGTGAAAAAAGGATCAGTCACTATCTTGAGAACAGAACTGGCAGGATAAAGGTACAAGGACAAACTAGCAAAAAAATTTTGTTAAAGCAAGGGGGGAGAAGGCGAAACTTTAGAACTGGCCTTCGCGTTGGCTCTCATCCTGGCTTGATCCACAATGTCTGCTACTTCTTTCAGGACTTTATTGTGATGACATGTATTTTGTCCCTGGCCTAGGGCTTTTCTGCATGTGAACAATATGTGCACGAGCGTCTGCTTAGCTCTGCATAGGCAACATGTCGGGTCGGTGGTCGCACGCAATTTGACCATGTTGGCGCCTGAGGGTAACACATCATAAGCAGCCCTTTTGACAAAGCTCAGCCGCAGCAGGGCCATTCACCAGATCTCACAACATGTGAGTATTCATGGCAAGGGGCTCTCCTGGCCGATCCACTTGCCTTGTTGTGACTGCTTGGTGGCTTTTTGACCTGATTCTTGTTTTCGGAGTGCCTGATCTGCTGTATTACCATGTCTCTGCGTTCTTTTACCACTGGTTTTTTTCCACAACTTCTTCTACCTCAGACTAAGAGAAAGGCATGGTTTAAAACATTGCTTTCTGCAACTCAGGCCAATGGTGAACCCCTTCCTGCCATCTAGAGGGTTATTCCTTGTGCGATCGGAGTACATGCTCAGTAAATACGATTTTAGCTCCTTGGGCAAACTGGAACGGGTCCCTAAACAACGTTTCTCATTCCCTTTTGATTCTTCAACTGTTCTTATAGAAGCGCTCAGTGTGACAGAGGGCACTGTGTCGGCTCTTCAGGTGCAGTCAGACCTTGTAAGTCCCTCCCGTTCGCTGCCTGTAGCTGCTTTAAACCGTTTTCTTAGTGCATTCTTGTCTGCTCAGCACTTCTCAATGTCTCTCTGCTTTCTGATTTTTCCGTGCGTCATGCCTGGCTGCATCTTCTAGACTGTCCAGAACTTTCGGGCACAATGAGGGTAAATTATGTCACCAAACCATGTTAGCTTGTCCTCTAGCAATTTTGTCTTTAATTAGTCATAATTAACTTCACACAGAATACCATCCAGCTTGCACCATCACACCTTTTGTCCGTACTTTATCAGAGATCTGCAAATGTGCACCTCCGTGATAAACATCTTGGGTCTCTCCAGGCGAGTGGGGTTCACCCTGCCTGTCCTTCCCTGATGACTCACATGCTATCAAAGAAGTCTTGTGCCGGCACTTACTACATGGCTCACCTTCCCATTTCATTCTTCCAGCATGCACTCTCGACCATCTTCCCCTGTGAAGCTACTTCCACAAATAAATTGCCAGCCCAGCCATTGGGCAACAGTCCTGGTCCTGGGGCATGTGGGGTCAATAACATTAGAATCAGTTTGAGTTGGTCCTTGATTCTTTCTCCTTTTCAGAGGGCCCTGAGAGCATATTGTATTTATAGTTAGAAACTAACCAGGAAGGCTTAACCCGGTCAACAAATGCTTGCAGAAAGCGGATGTGTAGGCTGAAAGAAGCAAATATCTTAGCCATGTGTAAACTGACACAACAAAATTTCATCTTCGGATAAACACAGAAGAACAAGAAGATATTTAAAAATTCTGAGTACAAAGAAATACTAATAAATATAGAGGTAGGCGAGAGCTTTTCTATCTGGTGTTACGCAATGGTGCACAATACCGGCACCTTTTTTTAGGCTTCATATTTTTCACTGCTACTGTAATAGAAAAACTGTAGGATGTACAAGCACTTTTTTAAAGACACTTTTTGGTGATTACTGACACTTTTTCATCAAGAAATAAACCTCAAGTAGACTAAATAAAACCAAACATAATATACAACCCACATACAAGTTATATATGGCTACCTGATGTTTTGTTACGTGTGCCACTCCAGGAATCACTGGAACAGTATGGGATGTACCTGTAATTAAAAAACAAAATTACTGTTTAAATTAGAACAACAGAATATACTATAAATAATTGTCTAGACCATAACAGTAGAACATACTACAGATAACTGTTCAGGCTGGAACAACAGAACATACTACAGATAACTGTTCAGGCTGGAACAACAGAACATACTACAGATAACTGTTCAGGCTGGAACAACAGAACATACTACAGATAACTGTTCAGGCTGGAACAACAGAACATACTACAGATAACTGTTCAGGCTGGAACAACAGAACATACTACAGATAATTGTCCAGACAAGAAAAACAGAACATACTACAGATAACTGTCCTGACAAGAACAACAGAACATACTAAAGATAACAGTCTAGGCTAGAACAACAGGACACACTACAGATAACTATCTAGGCTAGAACAACAGAACATATTACAGATAATGTCCAGATAAGAACAACAGGACATATTCCAGATAATTGTCCAGGCTACAACAGAACACACTACTACAGACAAAGTCCAGAATAGAACAACGGGACATACTACATATAATTGTCAAGACTATAACAACACAACATACTCCAGATAATTGTCCAGGTTAGAACAAAAGGACTCATTACAGATAATTGTCCAGGTTAGAACAAAAGGACACATTACAGATAATTGTCCAGGTTAGAACAAAAGGACACATTACAGATAATTGTCCAGGCTAGAACAAAAGGACACATTACAGATAATTGTCCAGGTTAGAACAAAAGGACACATTACAGATAATTGTCCAGGCTAGAACAAAAGGACACATTACAGATAATTGTCCAGGCTAGAACAAAAGGACACATTACAGATAATTGTCCAGGTTAGAACAAAGAGGACACATTACAGATAATTGTCCAGGTTAGAACCAAAAGGACACATTACAGATAATTGTCCAGGTAAGAACAAAAGGACACATTACAGATAATTGTCCAGGTTAGAACAAAAGGACACATTACAGATAATTGTCCAGGCTAGAAAAACAGAACACACTAGATATTATGTCCAGACTAGAACAACAGGTCACTGTCTGAGCTAGAAAAACAGAGCACACTACAGATAATGTGCAGACTAGAACAACAGGACATACAACTGATTATTGTCCAGACTATAACAACAGATCAGAGAAATAATTGTCCAGCCTAGAACATTAAGAACACACTACAGATAATGTCCAACCTAGAACATTAGAACACACTACAGATAATGTCCAGCCTAGAACATTAGAACACACTAAAGATAATGTCCAGCCTAGAACATTAGAACACACTACAGACAATGTCCAGCCTAGAACATTAGAACACACTACAGATAATGTCCAGCCTAGAACATTAGAACACACTACAGACAATGTCCAACCTAGAACATTAGAACACACTACAGATAATGTCCAACCTAGAACATTAGAACACACTACAGACAATGTCCAGCCTAGAACATTAGAACACACTACAGATAATGTCCAACCTAGAACATTAGAACACACTACAGACAATGTCCAGCCTAGAACATAAGAACACACTACAGATAATGTCCAGCCTAGAACATTAGAACACACTACAGATAATGTCCAGCCTAGAACATTAGAACACACTACAGACAATGTCCAGCCTAGAACATTAGAACACACTACAGACAATGTCCAGCCTAGAACATTAGAACACACTACAGGTTATTTTCCAGACTAGAACAACAGAAAATACTACATATAATTACCAAAGCTAGAACAAGAGGACATACTTCCGATAACAGTCCAGGCTAAAACAACAGAACATAGCCAGGCCAAAATGGGGACCAATAATAAATAGGACGGAACAGACACAGGGTCACATCAGAGGACATAAGGGCAAAACCACAAATGAGACTCAACCAGATAGTAATAACCTATAAGGCAAAAACAACAGGAAGATAGTGAAAACAGGAAAACAATGGGACACAAACAAGAAAAAGCAGGCAATTTCTCTGGTTATAGCCATCAACCTGGCACAAATACCACACAGTCAACTAAAAGCACTTAGTGCAAACAAACAAGACCATAAAAAAAATCAATTGCTGTTGGCAGCTTCGCTGTCAGCAGCAGGTTGACTGTGGTCGAGATTTTAATTTTTTGTTTAGAGAGGAAGGAATGAAAAAACAGAACGTAACTACAGATAATAGTGCAGGCCAGAACAATTAAACACACTACAGATAATCTTTCGTGCCAGAACAATGAAACACACTACAGATAATCTTCCATGCCAGAACAATGGAACACACTACAGATAATCTTCCAGGCCAGAATAATTAAACACACTACAGATAATCTTTCATGCCAGAACAATGGAACACACTACAGATAATCTTCCAGGCCAGAACAATGAAACACACTACAGATAATCTTCCATGCCAGAACAATGGAACACACTACAGATAATCTTCCATGCCAGAACAATGAAACAACACACTACAGATAATCTTCCATGCCAGAACAATGGAACACACTACAGATAATCTTCTATGCCAGAACAATGGAACACACTACAGATAATCTTCCATGCCAGAACAATGAAACACACTACAGATAATCTTCCATGCCAGAACAATGGAACAACACACTACAGATAATCTTCCAGGCCAGAACAATGGAACACACTACATATAATCTTCCAGGCCAGAACGATGAAACACACTACAGATAATCTTTAATGCCAGAACAATGGAACACACTACAGATAATCTTCCAGGCTAGAACAATGGAACATGCTACAGATAATCTTCCATGCCAGAACAATGGAACACACTACAGATAACCTTCCAGGCCAGAACAATGAAACACACTACAGATAACCTTCCAGGCCAGAACAATGAAACACACTACAGATAACCTTCCAGGCCAGAACGATGAAACACACTACAGATAATCTTTAATGCCAGAACAATGGAACACACTACAGATAATCCTCCAGGCTAGAACAATGGAACATGCTACAGATAATCTTCCATGCCAGAACAATGGAACACACTACAGATAACCTTCCAGGCCAGAACAATGAAACACACTACAGATCTTCCAGGCCAGAACATCAGAACATATGACAATTAACAGTATATTTATTCTCTGCTTCCATTAAGGCTACACTGGCCAAGTGGTTAAGCTGTCTGCTTCATGTTTTGAAGGTTGTGAGTTCAATTATTGGCTCTAATTTCATTCTGTAGGTGCAAATGTTTTAAAGATTCCTACAGATTACTGCCGGAGCTGCGGAGTTTGTGGTTTGTGTGTTAATGTTGCAAATTACCAGCAGCTCTGCAGACAGAGTCCAAGTAAGTAAAATGTAAAGATCCCTTTATACGCTCTTAGGCGCATTGGGCATATGGGAAGAGCACCTATATTTTTTACAGACCAATCGGCACTTGGTGGGTAATGTAGTCAGCATTACGTTGGCCGTCTTTACTTTCCCAGGACAGCCCATCCTGGTACCCATTTGAGGCTGGTTCGACCTGCGACGTCCCATACCACGATAAAAATCCACGCAGGTTTAGATCGCGGTACGTTGGATTACGAGTCAGACTCGCAACGCCTTAGCCACGGACGCCGCAGAGTCCAAGTAATATGGGATAAAAACCTGGTGCTAGGAAGTTGTCCTCTCAATTTTAAACACCATTTACAGCTCGGAATGTGCAGCCACTATGAGTAAAAAGTTAAATACAGGCCATAAATATATGATAAATTTTCATTTAAAAAATGCAACAAATAGTCATAAACAGTTTATAAATAGTCATTTTAAAAACTTCTAATTGCCAGATAATAAAACTGAATTATTGAACTCACACAACATTTGAGTGAAAATGGTATGGGTTTTCCTCTGGATCCCAGGACAGAATGCCAGAACCTGAAAGACATAATTTATTGATTATACTTTAAACCATACGTGTGTCAGGATTTTTAAGTGTGCAGTTGTGATGTCAAAACAATAAGCTTTGGTTCTCACATGTCAATGAAATACATAGTAACAGCAGCCAGTGGAAAATCAGGATGACTGGTTATAACCAAGAAAAAGATTTCCTCTAATACCTAAATAAAACACAAGTGGTCATCATTTTTCACCTATGCACCAGACAGTTCAGTCTCAACAAACACTAGTATAAATTATGTATGATAACCATACAGCACTCTGTCAGTGTCTTCATGCTGAACAGATTCCTAAACATGTCCTCTGTTGAAGGAGCCATGAAGCAACATGTAGCCACACCCAGTACATCTGACACTATCCTCTGCTGAAGAAGCTATGAAGCAACATGTAGCCACACCCAGTACATCTGACATTATCCTCTGTTGAAGGAGCCATGAAGCAAAAAGTGGCCACACCCAGTGCACCTGACAATATCCTCTGTTGAAGGAGCAATGAAGCAACATGTAGCCACACCCAGTACATCTGACACTATCCTCTGTTGAAGGAGCCATGAAGCAACATGTAGCCACACCCAGTACATCTGACACTATCCTCTGTTGAAGGAGCCATGAAGCAACATGTAGCCACACCCAGTACATCTGACATCAGCCTCTGTTAAAAGCTATGAAGCAACATGTAGCCACACCCAGTACATCTGACACTATCCTCTGTTGAAGGAGCCATGAAGCAACATGTAGCCACACCCAGTACATCTGACACTATCCTCTGTTGAAGGAGCCATGAAGCAACATGTAGCCACACCCAGTACATCTGACACTATCCTCTGTTGAAGGAGCCATGAAGCAACATGTAGCCACACCCAGTACATCTGACATCAGCCTCTGTTAAAAGCCATGAAGCAACATGTAGCCACACCCAGTACATCTGACACTATCCTCTGTTGAAGGAGCCATGAAGCAACATGTAGCCACACCCAGTACATCTGACATCAGCCTCTGTTAAAAGCCATGAAGCAACATGTAGCCACACCCAGTACATCTGACATCAGCCTCTGTTAAAAGCCATGAAGCAACATGTAGCCACACCCAGTACATCTGACACTATCCCCTGTTGAAGGAGCCATAAAGCAACTTGTAGCCACACCCAGTACATCTGGGTAGCACCACTAAACTTTGGGGAAACTGAGGAGACCTGAGGCTATCCTAGCTTATGGCCCATAGTGAACTATGGCACATGACCATTTGATGATGATGAGGTTGTTTATGATGCTGATGATGCTGATGATAAAGATGATGACGCTGATGACTGCTATTATGAAGACAATACTGATGACACTGTGTATATAATGAAAAGTAAAGCAAATACTGTTATCTACCAACCTTGTTTGTACTTTGGCCAGTTTCTAGAACTCATGGAGTCGCCCATGACTCGGAATCTTTCAGAGCAGCTGATGTGATCAAAACAATACCAGCCGCCTGACAGAAACACAGACAAAAGAAATTGATATTTAAAAAAATGTTTTTAAGTGTGACAGTCTTGGTGGTACCGCCACCAACATGCTTGCCTACCAATCCAGAGATCATGCATTTCTTCTTCTTTTTCTCATTCTGCTTCTTCATCTTTCTTCACCCGAAAACATTGTGCTCATTTATAGCATGGCTGCAATATTTGTGCCAAGCCTTTCTGCCAACATATCTGACTTCTGTAGGCATATGTTACCTGGTCGATCCTTTCTTTAATCCTGCATTTCAATCCACCAAGGCAAAGACCATTTTAAAGGATCTTGGATTAGGGCATGCCACTATAAAGAAATCTTTGAGGTGGCAGAGCCCTGTTTAAGCATGCAATAATAATTACTATTATGTACAGAATGGATAAAAAATACAACTTAAATTTAAAATAACATGAAATGTATAAACATAGACTTAAATAACGTTTACACTTGGTTATAATTAACCCCCCCCCCCCCCCCCCCCTTTTTTGCAGAACTTAGGCAACAAATGAACAAACTCAGGTGAAAGTGCTCACCACAAGGAATATAAATAAAAAAAAGATAGCAAAGGAACCGTCCTTGAAAAAGCAGGCCATCAGGCGGCTAAAAAAGGACTAAGCTTGAAATTTTTGTTTGATTTTATACGATACGATACGATCCTTTTTGCAAATTTTCTGGCACAAATGATCTCAAAACGACTGAGCACCCACCCCCACCTGATTCCGGCTTGTATGCCAGGTTTGACCCAGGGTGTGAGGAAATGTCCTGGAAAGTAAAAGCAGTTGATACGATGTTGATCCCATTATCCATCAAGCAATAATTGGTCCTCTAAAATATGACACCATCACTGAATACTCAGATCAATCTCTCGAGTGAAGAAATGTAGAATAACTGAAGCCAAGGCTGCATTACCCATGAAAGGTGCAAACAGATGAAAACGGAGAGTAAAAAGCAATAACGCAATTCAAAATATTCAAATCACCACTGACTACTAGCCTCGTGAGGACTAATAGACTGAAACTATTAGGGAAGATACAGAGAACAGTAGATATCAGGGAAACCATCTCATGACAAATTGCGCTCTCCTCTGATATTGTTCACCCCATGTCCTCCCTATTTTTTTTTAACTTCACTCTCCAGTTCACTTCTCCGTGCATTTTTGTTTTTAAATTATAGTCTGCAAATATTTCTACGCCCCTCTGGGTTCCAGTGCAAAGACACTAGTTATATTGTCTCAGACTTTCTCAATGTGTGTCCTATCCAACACCAGCATCTTTTCTTCACTGGAAATTGCTTATTTCTGTACCAAATCTCAACATTAGAGATTCTATCATTGCATTTAATTCCCTCTATTCATCACAGGTACCAGTTAATGAATGAATGTAGTTTATTAGTAATTGTTTTAATTGTTATCCGTGTTTCCGCTCAATACAGCAGTACTGATTTGAGATTAGATTTAAAACTTTTCAGTGATATCCTTTAGAGCAGGGGTTCTCAAAACGTTTGTGGCTGCGGCACCTTTGTCGGGCTAAAAAAAAAAAAAAAATTTTTTTGCACACCTACACATAAAGCGGTTAAATTCTTAGGAGAAGAAGAAAATATAGTGCACATTTAATGTTCAGTTGTCTTTAATGTGATGAACGAAACTGTATGGCTGAATTTTGCATTATATCCTTTTCATTTTTAGAAATGCTCTCTATCATAAATGACCCTGGATGAATTTTGTTGATTACTGCCGCAACACCCCTGGCATAAGCACGCAACACCATAGCCTGCTGCAGCACCCAGTTTAAGAACCTCTGCTTTAGAGAAATTAGACAACTATTTGCTTGTTTTTTTTTTCTCATTATCTTTGTCTTTCTCTCGTGGATTTTTATACACAACTGTTCTGATCTCACATCAAATAAATAATACATCTTGCATCTGATTCCTTGTGTGGGATAGAAGAGAAATATCATCAAGGTGTCTCATCAATTTCCAGAGAGATTCCCTATCAATACTGTGAAAGGCCTTTTTCACAGTCTACAAATTAATGTAAACTGGTGAATTCAATATCATGATTTGCTCTGTTATTTTGCATAGTGTGGATGGTCAGTATAAGAACTGTCTGGCCGAAAACCCCTTAGTTGTTTATTTGTGGCATCTTTTAATCTTTCCAAAGCAATCCCACTTAATATTTTTCCAGAAACTGACAACAGCTTAACTTCTCTTTAGTTTTTAAACTCTTGCAGAGAAACTTTTCTTTGGGCTGTTTCACAAGACATCATTCTCTCCAATCTGCTGGTTTTTTTTCAATCTCTCAGACTTTACTGAATAATTTGTGTCATAATACCTTAAATGTGTTTATACTGGCCTTAATAACTTCTGCAAGGATACCACCTGGACCTGTAAACTTCCCTTCTTTCAAAAGATTGATATCTTTCATAATTTCGCCTTTAGACAGTATCTCACAATCAATATCCAGGTCCATTTCTAATGTCCAGATATCTCAAGGGACATCTGGGGTTGGTATTTTCAGATATACTTCAAAATATTAAGCTCATCTGTCCATTTGATCTTAAGTGTTAGTGAGAACCTTTCCTTGACGATTTTTGATTGATCTGTTTGACTGACTATATTTACCCACTAATAACCTTGTGATCTTGTAAAGGTCTCTGAGGTTTCCTTTTGCTGCTGCTGTTTTCGCTTCTTGTGAAAGTTCTTCTAAACATTTGTTTTCAGCTATCCGTGTTTGCCTCCTAACTTCCTTATTAGCCTCTGTGTATTTTTCTTGAGCTCTGGCTTTAGTAGCTCTAGTTTTGCTGTTGTACTGCCCTTCCTACATCATACAATCTTCTAACATTCCATATGCCAACACCAAATATTTTGTAACTGAAAGTAGACACATCAGAAGCAATCCTGACTTCTTTTGGCCATCTCCGCTTTACGTCATTATAAGTTTGTTAGAAGACTTTTCCCTGTGGCTATTTTTGTTTTCTTTTGCACTGATGATGTAGCCAACCCAAGGCCCAACACTACCCTTACTTGACCCCTACAACATGCCTGGTTGGATGCAGTGTTTATATTCTTGGTTTCCCATGAGGGAAGACACAACATACGGGCGACCATCAGATATTACTATAAGGAAAAAGGTTCTTATTACCTTCTAAGAAAACAATCCATCGACTGCTGCCTGGGGATCTTCTGATGTAGTAACTGGCAGAAAAAACAAAAACACACATATGATTTTACAATGAAATGATACATTTGAATGTTGAATTACCAATTGACCTCACAACACTCGGGACCTTATAAGTGCTCCATCCCCATCTTCAGCAGCGAGCAAAGAGTTCCAATTCTAATGGCACGATTAACAGTCTGATCGTATATCCATCTTGCCTTTTTCTTGAGAGTTGAGCGTCAGCCAGATCCTCTGGTAACTCCCCGCAGCGTTATTCTCCTCAGATTGTAATGATCTATTTGTGAACAGCTGTCTTCAATACTGAAGATGGTCTTGATTTGTGCCTCAACAATGTTCACTCGCTCCCAAAGGACCCTCACAATATCTAGCTTGTCACACATGAATCTTTGAGTTTGAAGTACAATGCAGCACTTATGGGTTACTACCCTTGTGACATGATGTTGATGAGTTGTTTAAACCTATACATCAATTCACCACTATATTTGACAACAGCTACAGCGTTCGCCTGCCAGTCCAAATGTATAGGGCTCCACTAGTCCACAAATTTAAATAATAACCTACATTTATATTGATAAAGACTGTCACACTGTTATGTTACTTTACTGTTCACCTGTTGAGTTACAGAAAATATGCCAGAAGATAATTTATTCAATATATGTTATTATCATTACAGTACTCCTGTCTGTATTCCATAGATGCTCCGATCTGATCCTCAATAAGCCCACAAGCATTTTAAAAAATGAAAACCCCAGTTTTGTGCTGATTAATCAAACGTCTTGTGCCCTTGGTGAACAGTTAATTTCTTGAAGCTCTAGGTGCACCTCTAGCCTAAACGGGAATGCACTGTCATCCCCTTTGTCATCTTCATCTGGTTGCTTCGAACACTGGCATGACCCCCAAGCACAACAATATAGGTAAGGCCATCATTTTTTTTTTTTTTTGGCCAAATGCTTAGTGATACTATCCATTGTGATGACATGCTCAGTGACTTCAGAATGTCTTTCCTCAACCTACTTTTATTTCTATGTATTTTAAAGTATACAGAAATTATATGGTTTTGGATACATCCTTAATCTAAGTAAGGCGACCCGAACAAACATTTAGTTCTCCTGGACTGCTGGTGATATCAAACACTGAAACTTTTTCCCAGTTGTAAAGTGTTAAGATAAGACTGACAAGCTCAGACTTTGTGACTGTAGATTTCGCTTGCCAAAACTTTGGTGTCAGATAATTATCTTTTAGCCAGACCTATAGGAGCAGATAACCAAGGCTAATTGTGATTATCTCCTCCTGAGGTTACCCAACTTGAGTGCAGGTCAGATCGCCAATATTGACACATCGGCTAAAGGTGAAGGCAGGTTGAAGAAGGGATGGGAGGTGTGACTTTGCCTATTAGCTTTGACCAGCTTGATTGAGCAGGAGAATGTAACCGTGGGAATGTAAACAAGTTGTGTACAGTCTTGACTGACAGTTAGTAGACTTACCCACAGGGAGGATCTGTGACATCCTTGAATGAGAGTAGTTTTAGGAGTAATGTAGGAGGAGCTTAGAAGAAGTTATAAAAGGGTGATTCTAGAACTGGGAATGAGACTCTGCCATCTTTTGGGCTTAAACCTAAGCTTGAGACAGAACTTATGGCATTGTGTTGTCATTTTCCAGGTAAGCGAAACTAGTTTAAAAACCTGTATTTCGTGATAGAAAGCTAACTGACTTTTTGCTAAAGTGTGTGTCTTCATCACTTTGTAGTACTTCTTAGCGGACCTTTCTCCATTCTCTTATATATCCTATTTGATAGTGTCATGAATGTTTTTTAGTGCATATGTGTTTCAATGTTGTACAACTTAAATGTTGATGTTACCACTGAAATGTAATGAACTATCATTTGTCTGAAATGACAAGCGTGAAGATACCTTTGGCAGCCTTTTCACGTGTGGTTAATTTGAATCTGTATTACATACAGCTAACACACTGAAATGTGTTTAACTCCCGGGAGCCTAATGCGGAGATTGATCCCAGAGAGTAAATCCATTAGATTTGTTATTTGATTCGCCCTAGAAATATTGTTAGCATTCTGGGCGCGTCCATTGTTCCAAGCATTGATTTCAGAACTTGTTCTGTCTATCTGATTGTCAATTTGAGTCTGTACGAGAGATGACATCAGACATAGAAGACTTGACTATCATTACAGGACGTGAGTAGAGGAAGGCAGGAAATGTAACGGCTTGAATGTGAGACATAAGCCCTTCCAAACTGGACAGGAGTGAATGTGAAAATGAGGGAGAGATGAAATGTTATTTAAATAGACATGTTTGATGTTATTATAATATACATGCTTAGTGTACATCTAGATTAGATACTACACATATGCGCTTGTTTCTTTATCACAGTTCCCACATTGGGCAGGGACTAGTAGGCATCCATTCTTCGCCGACTAGTCGAGTGTAACGACCTGCTCGAAGCAGTGAGGATGACAAACTGGAAAAGAATAGGCAGGGTCTCAAGCCGAGAACTGTCCAAGGTTTATATTCTCCAACTAGGAGTTAAGTATATTAATTCCATCAATAACACCATCTTCACTCTACTGGTATAAACCGGTTCATATTATTTTTGGTTAGATTTATTCAATAAATCTTGTTTATGTTGTTACAAAATAGTTGAGTAAATTGTGTACTTAGGTTCAAGTGTCTTTGTGCATACTAGTTTACTTCAGCTGACAAAATATTTAAATCACTTGATGGGGGCTTTTAAGTAATGCCAGGAGAGGAGAATGTCCGAGGGGTTAACTGTGTACCTTGATAATATCACAGGGTTTATCCTGATATCTATCTATCCCTTCTCTTACTCTTGTGGATACAAGTACAGCAACTTCCATTAACTGAACGAGCCACTCGCTGTTTTCTTGGCTATCCAGGACTGTCTAGGATCAAAAAGCTTAGATATTAGTCCAGTTTCTCACGTGGGTGGGCACTGTTAAGGTTTAAACCCACACCCTCACTATATCAGTGTATTTACCCACGTGGGCTCGCGACATCCATTCTTGTGACACTTTTATTGAAATAATTGTAAACTTACCCTGCTGGTGTGCCATCGTTACAAGAAACTTCAACAGACTTCAAAAGCCTCCTTTGCAGTGATGGCATCTCCTTGTCCTGGCAGCCAGCCATGGGTTGGCGCCACAGCCATCTTCTCCGACCGACATGCTCCAATGTTTTATCATTGCTGCCTGCTGTCTTCGTGGGTCGTGTGGACAAGGTGGAGTTGGATGACAAGAAAACACAGGATCCAGGCAGTGAGCTTAATGACGCCATAACTACCGTACATACTGTAATAAGACCCAGTTCCATGGCTTACCTGCAAAATATTGTTAAAATCAAATTTAAATATGCACGTGCGTTTGTAGAATCTATATTGCAGTAAGTAAGTAAGTTCTCCCCCCCCCCCCCACCTTTTTTTATGATTTGGGTTATGTCGACGGTACTCCGGACACGTTCATAGGTGCTCAGATTCCCACTTCAGCATATACATTAGCGTCCCGCGGTTGATGGTCCTAGTCCTATGTTGGTTGACAAGACTTCTCGTGCGTCCAGTGTGCTTCTCGTGCCTGGCTGTGCCAATCTATGCTCCCAATTCTTGCACTCTTAGCGAAGATGTAGATGTGCTGCTCTCACAATCCTCTAAACGTCCTACCTCTCTAATGCGTTAACAATGACGGCATGATCCATGGGCTGGCCCAACTGTAACTAAAGCAGAGCCGGATAATCTGTCGGCGATTTCATTGCCAACAACACATGCATGACCTGGGAGAAAGATGGGGGTAACTACTCACTGTGGAATTTTGCAATGACTCGATCTGCACTGTCTGCTTACTAAGCTCGCCTCGACCCGCCCGATCATACTTATGTAATAACTCAGCACACACACGGGAGAACAGCCCTGGATGCTAGAAACATAAAAGCTTGTGTTACCGCCATCACCTCCATTGTCATACTGCTAGTAGTCATATCGAATTATGGTGGTGAATCATGAAATGTGAATTCACAAATTAGAAAGACTCAGGAGGCGACGGAGATGTGGTTTTTCAGACGTATGTTAAGAATCTCTTGGACTGCCAGATCACGCCCATCTGTATATATGTCCTTCCGACTAAATCACGGGACATTTTGGCGAGGTCCCCTCGAAAATTGCTCAGTGGAAGCGTTTCTATGTTGCATTGTGTAGCATTTTAATATGCTTACAAAGTTCTGTGTTCTGAATGTATTCGTATTACAAATCGACAAGCGGATTTTGTTAAGTGGATATACAAGATTTTCAAACTTTGCTGTTAGATTACAGCAATTTGAATTTAAATTCACGGAAGACAGTCGTGTTGTGATGTTTGTGTCACTGTGTCTAGTCAGTAGTTTGAATTTTTTTTTTTTTTTTTTTTTGGAACTCTTTGTTTATTCTTTTTGTACTTTGAATGTGAAAATCTTACTTTTGGGGTAAATACAAACATGCAATTTAAAAGTTAGATCTGGAGAATATCGACAGTTGTCAGGTGCAAACTATCTTGTGTTGGAAAAAACTATTGCTTTCATACTCTTTACTAATTGTTAACTAACAGTATAATTATATGTTGTAGAATTAGAGCCAGAAATCTCTGGTTGTTCATCTACTTCTATAAATAGAGTCGGCCGTGTGCCAGAGTTACTAACAAAGATTTCTTGAAGGAAGAGAGATAGTTAACATGTATTATAGATTTAAAGAACCCTAAGATGAACGTTGCTGAGAGAAAATCAAAGGTGCTGGACTGATTCCAGAACGACTGCGCGCGATAGAAAGGAGTGGAGGACTATATGCCAGCCCTGTGTGACTATAACGACACAACAAGATGATGATGGTTTTAATGGAGAATGGGCAATAACGTGCGTGCATCAGAAAACTTCACCCATCCAGTGCCGATTAAAAAGACCCCTTTCCCCGCCTTTGGGCACAGTGGTTAGGTTATATAATGCAAGACGTATATGTGATAGACCGGTCAACACGCGGGGCAGCCTTTCATCTTCTAGATTTCTCAACTTTTTTTTTTTAAAGAATAGAAAGGGAACCGTTGTAGCGCAGTGGCAATCCGAAGGTCTTGGGTTCGAATCTATGTAGAGAAGGATTTCTGTATTTGATCTGGGTCGACTCTACTTAAAACTGGTACCAAGGAATGTGATAAGTTGTCTTCATGTTCCCAATTTTCCAATAATTTCGATTACGTTTTGACTGCGCGTGATCTTGTTAACGTGCTAAAACTATTGTTCCTTGGTTTATCGCTGTCTCTACTGCGGGTATTTACCTATTTAGGGCAGTGTAGGACCGGGGAAAGGGCCCTTTGGCCTGAGGATTTAAAAGAGCCACTGCTGTAACCAAAGGTCAGTCAGTCAGATGCCGTCTCCACAATAAAGGTTTGCTGCTATTGATCTCTAGCATGAACCATCTCGTATTTGTTGTACTCTCTCTGAGACTTCTGTTCGTCGATCTCTTGATATTGTCATTCCATTGGTAATGTTGTGCGCCTCTTTCTCTCTTGTCCTCGACATTTCCTCCCAATATGGTTTTTTAAAGCGTATTATGTCTTTTAATGTCGGCGTCTGTGGCTTAGGCGTTGCGAACGCGCTTCGTAATGTCGGGGTGCCGGGTTTGATCCCTGCTGCGGACGGTTTGTCTTGCGATGGTTTGCGACGCAATGGCAAACTACTGGACGTAAATTTGCCTAGAAAAACCACAATGACCAGAAAGTGCTAGGGTTGGTTCTGTAACGTTCTGTAAAGGATACGCATCTGTGTCTTTTAAAAGTCATAATATTTCAATTCCCCTCTCTCTCTCTCTCTCTCTCTCTCTCTCTCTCTCTCTCTCTCTCTCTCTCTCTCTCTCTCGCTCTCTCTCTCTCACACACAGTTTATATATAAAAAGTTTTTTACAAATATTCTCGCAGTCTTTCCAGAACTTGTGTATCTGTTTTGTTTTCATGAAATACGACAGATTCTTCTGTATATCTACATTTCCGGAGATTCAGATTGTCTAATTGCCTGTTCATTGTCCAAGTTTCTGCATCACACAGCAGCAGGATTATAACATTTGACGATGTTCATGTTTAATGTGTTGTTATCTCTCTTAACTGTCAATAATTTTCTCACTTTTTAAATACAGTTTTAGCCATTCATGTTCTCTTTTGATATATGTTTCACTTCTGTCATCATTTATTACAAAATGTCCGAGATAGGACAAACTTGCATCGGCTAGCAGCGCCTTTATAAAGAACGATAATAAAGGCCAGACATTAAAAACAAAATTCCACAGGCCAGCCACAATCAAGTCCCCATCGGAAGGAGCAGTCTTGTTAGCCTCCGTGGAATGATAAAACCGCCACATCGCTGTGAAATGTGGGAAGACGTGTTAGTGAAATCCTGATTACAGCGCAAGTACAGGAAGTTTAAAAAAAAAACCAAAGATGAGAAAACGAATTTCTGACAGGTCCCCTGCGCCATTCACAGAAATCTGCCGGGTTCTCCTTTAGCTGAAGGAAAACGCAGTTTCAAAAATAAACAACATCAAAGAGTTGTCTGATCTGTGGCACCTCCCATGTGGGCTATTTCTGGACCTAACGGAAAATGATATTTAAGCCCAATGAGATTCCGCAGATTATGTCGTGGCCTGATTTCTGACACCTGGTCTCATGTTCTGTGCGAAACTCACGCCAACACGGGTCAGATATATATTTTACAACGGGGTTAATTAACCATTCATGTAAGAGCTTACCTCTTTATGTAAAAGATCAAGCATTTTTATCAGCTACACCTGCAGAACGGCGGTGTTGTCGTACAATAAACAGTACCGGGAAAAGAGGAGGAGGGGGCGGTGGAGAACGAAGGAGAAAAGTGGGTGAGAAGGGTGAAGAAGGGATTTGAAAAAAAAAAAGAGGAGAAGAGATAGAAGAAGATGAGATGGAAGAAGAAGATAGTGAAGAAGAAGAGGAAAGGAAGATGAGGAGGTGTAGAAACAGAAAAAGAAATAAAACACAAGTGTTGAGGAGGAGATTAAAGGGGTTTGGGGGGTGAGGAATGATAAAGAGGAAGAAGAAGAAGGCGGAAGAAGAAAAGGAGAGATGGAGAAACAGAAGATGAAGAAAAAAAATAAGGCGAAGGTAGATAAGGAGAATGACGAAGATGAGGAAACGAGAAATGAAGAGGAGAAAGTAGTAGTGAAAAACAGTAAAAGCCTTCTAACCTAACAACTAAGAAATCTACCCTATTCCGACGGCTCCTTCGAAACACGTTTCCTCGGAAATTTAATACTGAGTCCGAACATTGCCGGGGAAGAATCTAGACAGGAGGGAAACATCTTTAATGGAGACAGGAGGCAGCTGCTCGACGAATTCCCGCTCCTGTCTGCGGGCTGTGATAAGTCGATGCTAAAAGGCAAAGCTAGGCCAATAGTTGGGGAAACATTGGGAGCTCTTTGATGTGACAAGAGGATGAAGCCGTTCTAATTGGCCCAGAAATGTTGCTCTCTAATCCGTGATCATGTTTTTCCTGGGTCTGATGTTCGACCCGAGGTCAGAGGAGAGCGACGTATTATGTTGCTTGTTTGCAGACTGAAAGAGCTGCTGACTACGTGCACCCATCAACTCTATATAAACACTTCAGAGGCGCGCCGCCAAATAGAATATATGGGAGGGGGGGAAGGGGTGGGTGACTAGGCTCCACTCCTCACCAAATTGTTGAAATCCGATAAAAGTAAAGGTCCCCTTTTCACGCCTTTAGGCGTATTGGGAACAGAGTTCTAGACATATATTTTTATAGACCAATCGGCACTTGGTGGGTGATGTGGTCAGCATCACGCCGGCCGCCTCTACTTCCCAGGACTGTATCTGGTACCCACTCAAGGCTGGGTCAACCTGGGAGTTATGGTCATTTTTGAAGAAGAAAAAAAGTCCGGCTCTGTCATTTAGGGCCGATAAGAACCTATTATTATTGCACAGTTAAAGAAGGCTTGAGCCACTGTGGGGTAGCTGTTACACGCTCGCCTCCCGATGCGACGGTCATGAGTTCAAATCCCCTTAAAACGGGATTTTTTTAAAACCTGACCATGGCTCACATGATGAGCCATTCTTAAATGTCGAGCCAGGTAAAGTCATGGGAGATAAAGGCGGTCAGAATGATGTCGACCACATAACCTATCGACGGCCGATTGGTTTATAAAAACATAAGTCCAGCCCCATATGCCCAATGCGCCACTGGCGTGGACAGGGACCTTTAATTTTTAAGTTGTAACAAAATCGAGGGGGGCCTTAATGCTGTGTTTGTTTGTGCATTATTCTTATTATCATTATGCTGGATAGCAAATAAATACAATAGAATACTTGAAATAACATTAAATATATCAACAAAAACTTGTAAAAGCAAATATTTAAATGGTTAAAGAGGACCCTCTTACTCCCCCACCCCCACCCCCGGGGCCACTTTTTCCCTCGTGCCCGTCTTAAAAATGTGGGGGCTGGGAGTTCACGGGCCCTCAGCACCCAGCCCCTGAACTACTTAAACATTGTGTTAAGCAACCCGTTGTGCTACTTTCACAGTGTACTCGCCAACCCGCTAGACTGCTAACACAATGCACTCTCCAATCTTTTACACTACTGGCAGAGCGCACTCTCCAATCTTGTATACTAACGCTAGAGTGCACTCAACACTCTTTTATACTAATGCCAGAGTGCACTCAGCACTCTTTTATACTACTGGCAGAGCGCAGTTAACAATCTTTTATACTACTGGCAGAGCGCAGTTAACAATCTTTTATACTACTGGCAGAGCGCAGTTAACAATCTTTTATACTACTGGCAGAGCGCAGTTAACAATCTTTTATACTACTGGCAGAGCGCAGTTAACAATCTTTTATACTACTGGCAGAGCGCAGTTAACAATCTTTTATACTACTGGCAGAGCGCAGTTAACAATCTTTTATACTACTGGCAGAGCGCACTCACCAATCTTTTATACTACTGGCAGAGTGCACCCACCAATCTGTTATACTACCGGCAGAGCGCACTCACCAATCTTGTATACTATTTGCAGGACGCACTCACCAATCTGTTATACTACTGACACAGTGTACTCACCAATCCATTATATTACCTATAGAGCGCACTCACTAATCTGTTATCTTACTGACACAGTGTACCTACCAACCTTTATACCACGGCAAAACGTACTCACCAATGCGTTATAATACTGACACAGTGCACTTAAAAATCTGTTATAATACCGACACAGTGTACCCACAAGTCTGTATACCACCGACCCAGAGTGCCGACCAATCTGTTATAATACCGACACAGTGTACCCACAAGTCTTTTTACCACCGACCCAGTGTGCCGACCAATCTGTTATACTACTGACACATCAACTCATCAGTATTTATACTACCGACACAGTGCACTCACAGCCTTTTATACTACTGACACAGCGTACTCATAAACCCATTACAAGACTCACATAATGCACTGGCCAACATGTTATACTTCTGAAACACCGCACTCACCCCCAAATACCACTCACATACTAACCTCACCAAAATCCAGTACACCACTCATATAGTACAAATATCAACCCGTTATAAAACTTAAACAGTATACTCGCCAACCCATTATATTTATAACATAGGATACTCATTAACACTCATGCAGCACATTCCTCAAACCCAACACATTCTTCAAACCCAACACATTCTTCAAACCCAACACATTCTTTAAACCCAATATACCATTCACAGTAGATTTCTCCACCGGATACAGTATTCACACAGTACAGTTGCCAGCCATAAGTAATAGTAACGCAGTGTACTCACCGTAGAGTACTCGCCAACCCTAAGTACTAGTAATCCAGTGAACTCACCACAGGATACTTACACTCTATCCTTATAACAACGTACTGCTGCACTAATTACTCACAATACGTTCACACAAAGTACTATGACAAAAAGTACTCACTAAAATACTACCACATACGCTACTCACAATCCAGTCACTATCGTACTATCGCACAAAGTAAACAGCACACTAATTATCGTACTGTCCCACACAGTACGTATCCTGCAAAGTCATTAATGCACTACCACACAGGGTATTCACACTCTGTTCACTAAAGCACTACAGCATAAAATACTCACACTGAAAAGAAATAACGTACTACCGCAAAAGGTACTCACCCATCACACTAACTACATCACAAAGTACATTTCATTTACCAACGTACTACCACACACAATACACACTATATTCGCTAACGTACTACCGTACAAAGTGCTCACACTATCTCACTAACGTGCTAGCACATACAGTACTCACACTCAACCTCACTAACATACTACCAAACAAAATGAAGGCACTACCTCACTAACGTACTACCAAACAATGTACTCACACAGTGCACTCACTAACACACCAGACAAAGTACTTACACAGTGCACTTACTAACGTCCCAGACAAAGCACTTACACAGAGCACTTACTAACATGCCAGACAAAGTACTTAACAAGTGCACTCACTAAGGTACCAGACAAAGTACTTACAGTGTGCACTCACTAAGATACCAGACAAAGTGCACTCATTAACTCACTATCCTAGACTTGGGGACCGATAAAAAGAAAGCACTGTATTGTGTGTGTGTGTGTGGGGGGGGGGGGGTGGATAGCTCATAAATTGAAAACTGAATAAAAGTAACAGTGGTAGTTGTAATAATAATAATAATAATATTAATAATAATAATAATAATAACGCATGCTAAATTGCAAATAAATATATCTGAAATAATATTAAATCGATCGATCGACCAGAATGCCCCCCCCCCCCCCCGGCCTTCTACTTAATGTATACCAAACCATCATGAGAGTGGAAAAAAAAATATCTGGATAGCAGATCAAAAAAGCAGATTCGAGTTAGCCCGTTCAATCTCCAAAGAAGTCTTGATTAGGGCACCAGAAAAGGCCGAATCAGCCAGCTACAAACTGCAGTCCTATGCCACTCTTGAGAGTACACAATCGGAATAGCAGACGAACAAGTTAATCCCACATACCCGTTCAACCTCCAATGAAGTTATAATTGGGGTAGGTGTAACAGCCACGCCAGCCTGCTGTAACAGCCACGCCAACATGTTGTAACCGGCACTGACAGCCTGGTGTAACAACCACGCCAACCTGGTATAACCGGTACCGCCAGTCTGGTGTAACCGGTACCGCCAACCTGGTTTAACCGGTACCGCCAGTCTGGTGTAACCGGTACCGCCAGTCTGGTGTAACCGGTACCGCCGACCTGGTGTAACCGGTACCGCCGACCTGGTGTAACCGGTACCGCCAGTCTGTTGTAACCGGCACCATCGATCTGGTGTAACCGGTACCGCCGACCTGGTGTAATTGGTACCGCCAGTCTGTTGTAACCGGCACCGCCGACCTGGTATAACCGGTACCGCCGACCTGGTGTAAACGGTACCGGCAACCTGGTGTAACCGGCACCGCCAGTCTGGTGTAACAGCCACGCCAACCTGGTGTAACCGGCACCGGCCGCCTGGTGTAACAGCTACGCCAGCCTGGTGTAACCAGCACCCTTTTTCTTCTTCGTCTTCTTCTTATTATTATTTTTCTTCCTTCTTTCTCCCTCCTCCTCATCCTTCTTTGGATGTAAACTGTGGCGGAAAGTTCTCACTGTTCGTCCACCTCTAGCTTAAGTCTTGTTGCCGACCCTAAATCTCCGTTGCAAATCCGTTTTACAGATCTAGTTTATTAGCATTCAGACTGTTAGTTCCTTGCCTCTCAAACATATGCACCCCAACTTTGAATGAAGCACCCAGTTAGAAGCCTTTTACTAAATGCGTTTTGAGGAGGCACTGACTCTACTTCCCCCCCCCCCCCCCCCTTTCACAATGAGACCCCAGAGCCCACAAGTTGAGGGAATAATCGAAACATACGCATTAAGTTCTTTGGTATTTACCCAGTTAAGAAAAATTAAACGGTACCCTACCTTTTCTTATAGTAAACGTCCTTTTCAAGCGTCAAAATATTCACATAAAGTCACAGTACAACGTTGTAAATAAAACGATTACAGTTAAATATCTGCTCAACTTGTAAATGCTATAACGTATAGTTAAGTATTAAAATACACATCACTCAGGTTGCCTGAAACAATCTTTGAAAACTGAGAACAAAGGGAGGGAACTGCTCAATTTATCTTTCCCAATCCCCAACGCGTGAACCGTCTGACCGCTGGGACACTACCCCTACCTCTCTAACTTGGAAAACTCGATGCTGTCACGTGGCCTAGCAAGTGTCTCTGATCTTTGCCGCGGCCGGCAACATCAAAGCAATTTCAGTACTACACCTTGGCGAGCCGTGTGATAGGACACCTATGGGATTTCTTTCCCTTGTTGACCTCTTCCCTGGCACAAAGGAGCTATCACAGGTTACAAGTGTGAGTGTGTGCGATGGAAGAGAGGGGATGAGGGGGTTATTGTGTGTGTGTGTGGTGTGTGTGTGTGTGACGGAGAAGGAGGGAGAGAGAAAGTAAGTGTGAAGGAGAGAAGGTGACAGAAAGAAAAGATACGGAATATTGAATATATATATATATATATATATATATATATATATATATATATATATATATATATATATATATACACACACACACGTATGAATGTGTACGAGAGTAGGCAAGAGAGAGAGAGAGAGAGAGAGAGAGAGAGAGAGAGAGAGAGAGAGAGATAGGACGGGAGAGATTTTCAATAGAACGTAAATATTAGAGAATGGAAGAGAGAAAGAAAGGGTTTGTTTGTGTGTGTGAAAGAGAGAGAGGGGGGGGGGGAGGGGCGGGGGGAGCCCAAGAGGTGACAACGATATAGAACAGTGTAGGTGAAGACAGAAGTGTGTGTGTGTGTGTGTGTGTGTGTCAGAGAAAAAAGGAGAGATAGTGTAAGTTTGAAAGAAAACAGAAGAGATAGTGTACACATGTTAGAGGGAAGTAAAGAGGTTAAAATAGTAAGAGAGAGAATGGATACCCCTATCTCACTTGAGCATGATAGACACACATTTGCTGTTTTTTAATTTTTTTTTTATTTGTAAGGCATTTGTTTATTCATTTCATATGATTACAGTTACTGTATTTGTGTGTGTGTGTGTGTGTGTGTGTGTGTGTTAGCTCTTTCACAACACAAGGACGACGATGATAATACGTTTTATTATTATTGCTCGATTAAATAAAGTTAAGCCCCTCGAGCCACCTACATGTACAATTTTCAAGGGGCCCAGCTCCATTTAAACTTTGTTTAACAGTTCAATAATAATAATAATTAACAGTACAATAATCGTAATATTAAAAATAATTATTATTACGATTATTGTACTGTTAATTGGGTCCCCTGTACATCCCCCCCCCCGCCATAAACTTTTGCTGAGGGGGGACACCCCCCCCCCCAACTCGTATTTTCTCTGTGTCGCCTGCTTATGATATTGGGGTGGGGGGGGGGGGGGAGCAGACCTTTAGGTTTCAGTCCCGAAAAGGGCTGGAGGAGGAGGAAAGGATGGGGGAGGGGGGGGGGGGAATAATAACAAAAAAAGATGAATCAATTCTGATGCCACAGAAGAAGTACCTTTTTTGGCAGACAGGATACCAGGATTCATACAGATAACCTCACTGTGTACAGATAACCTCACTGTGTACAGATAACCTCACTGTGTACAGATAACCTCACTGTGTACAGATAACCTCACTGTGTACAGATAACCTCACTGTGGAGCAAACAAAAGTAATTAATGTGCTCGAAACGTCAACCCTCTCCCACACTTCAATACAGAGAACCGGGACGCATCTGTTTGCTGCAGGGACAAGTCCAGTCACAGAAGCACACTAGTCCCGGCCCATGCAACCATCTCCCACACTTCAATACAGAGAACCGGGACGCATCTGTTTGCTGCAGGGACAAGTCCAGTCACAGAAGCACACTAGTCCCGGCCCATGCAACCCTCTCCCACACTTCAATACAGAGAACCGGGACGCATCTGTTTGCTGCAGGGACAAGTCCAGTCACAGAAGCACACTAGTCCCGGCCCGGCCCATGCAACCCTCTCCCACACTTCAATACAGAGAACCGGGACGCATCTGTTTGCTGCAGGGACAAGTCCAGTCACAGAAGCACACTAGTCCCGGCCCATGCAACAATCTCCCACACTTCAATACAGAGAACCGGGACGCATCTGTTTGCTGCAGGGACAAGTCCAGTCACAGAAGCACACTAGTCCCGGCCCATGCAACCCTCTCCCACACTTCAATACAGAGAACCGGGACGCATCTGTTTGCTGCAGGGACAAGTCCAGTCACAGAAGCACACTAGTCCCGGCCCATGCAACCCTCTCCCACACTTCAATACAGAGAACCGGGACGCATCTGTTTGCTGCAGGGACAAGTCCAGTCACAGAAGCACACTAGTCCCGGCCTATGCAACCATCATCCGTCTGCAGGTTCTTCACGGAAGGTCACTCTCGTCACGGTACGTCTGAAAGTCTTGTTGTCTCCAGCAACTTCTCCAGCCCTATGTGCTTTCATAGCCAATGCATCTTAGGTGTCTTCTGTACACATCCGCAGGGTCTGCCTCGTTTTCTGGAAACTGTAGTATAGACAACTTTTTTTAGGGCTGTGTTGAAGAGGCGATAGTTGAGTACCGGTAAATGATTTCAGAAAACATCACATGGTATGATCATCTGGACAGAATCGGACAAAATCAGTGAGCAGTTAGTGTTTACTACATGAGAACAGCAGGCTACAACAAGGCAAGCGGCCGACCAAGAAAGAGATGGGTAGAGGGAGTAAAAGAGACACAACGGAAACGCATTATGGCATTAATACAAGCTGCGCAGCTAGCAAAATAAGGAAACTACTCTTAACGCCTCTCTTCGAAGCTTTACGACATGAGCAGAAAAAACGATGAAACTGGGTGGGGGAGGTTAACTTGGCTATAGTGTGGCTTATGGCTAGTGCAGTGGCTTCGTCTGTGAATGTAAGGATTTGTTTTGGTCCCTGACAGAAGCAAAAAAACCATCACTGAATAAGAAACTAATGTTCGTAATAACTCGGCCAACCATCCCTGGTGTAAACTATCGTTAAGAATAGAATTATCAAAAAGAAGAAAGTAAAGATCCCTTATCGCCTTTAGGCGCATCAGGCATATGTATGGAAAGAGCACCCATATTTTTACAGACCAATCGGCACTATGTGAGTATTGTGGTAAGCGTTACGCCGGCGGTCTTTACTTCCCTAGGACATACATCATGGAACCCATTTTAGGCTGGGTCGACCTGCGACGCTTATAAAAATCCACGCAGCCAATAATGGGTTTCGATCACGGTACGCAGGAATTACGAGTAGAATTCGCAACGCCAAAGCCACAGATGCCGCCAATAATCATAGAGCTCCTTTTTAAGGGTGGGGGGAGGGGGTGCACATTGTAACGGCCTTGTGGGTCCATGTGATGAGACGACTCTGCCCCAGATGCCTTAACGTTTTTTTCCGCTAAACGAAATTATCGAGAGATTCTGAATAAAATAAATCCATGTTTTCATGAATTTTATTTGTGACGTCAGACTAAACAAGACCTCAGGTTAGACCAGAAAAGACTAAATAAGGCTGTGACGTGACTCATCACTGGTACTAGAAGAGGAAAAACTAAACAAAACTAAAGTTTCTTTACATTCTAGAGTAAAAGAGAAAAGACCAAAAAAAGACTGAACAGAACGTCTATATCACAGTGTAGAAGAGTAACCGCCTAACAAATCCATAAAGTACGTTTAGATCCCACGGTAGAAGAGGAACGATGAAACAAAACTAAATGTATGTTTAGATCCCAGTATACAAGAGGAATGACGAAACAAAACTATAAGGTACGTTTAGATCCCAGTATAGAAGAGCAATGACGAAACAAAACTATAAGGTACGTTTAGATCCCAGTATAGAAGAGAAATGACGAAAGAAAACTATAAGGTACGTTTAGATCCCAGTATAGAAGAGCAATGACGAAACAAAACTATAAGTACGTTTAGATCCCAGTATAAAAGAGGAATGAAGAAACAAAACTATAAGTACGTTTAGATCCCAGTATAAAAGAGGAATGAAGAAACAAAACTATAAGTACGTTTAGATCCCAGTATAAAAGAGGAATGAAGAAACAAAACTATAAGTACGTTTAGATCCCAGTATAAAAGAGGAATGACGAAACAAAACTATAAGTACGTTTAGATCCCAGTATAAAAGAGGAATGACGAAACAAAACTATAAGTACGTTTAGATCCCAGGATAGAAGAGGAATGACGAAACAAAACTATAAGTACGTTTAGATCCCAGTATAAAAAAAAGAATGACGAAACAAAACTATAAGGTACGTTTAGATCCCAGTATAGAAGAGGAATGACGAAACAAAACTATAAGTACGTTTAGATCCCAGTATAAAAGAGGAAGGACGAAACAAAACTATAAGGTCATTTAGATCCCAGGATAGAAGAGGAACTACGAAACAAAACTATAAGGTACGTTTAGATCCCAGGGTATAAGAGGAAAAACTAAAATAATTTATCAGGTACCTCTACATTCCAGTGCAGAAAAGGAACGAGAAAAAAAAACGTAAGGGACCTCAAACCCTAGGGTAGAAGAAGAAAGATTAAACGTCTACATCTCAGTGTAGAAAAGACAAGACTAAGGTACGTCTACATCTCAGTGTAGAAAAGACAAGACTAAGGTACGTCTACATCTCAGTGTAGAAAAGACAAGACTAAGGTACGTCTACATCTCAGTGTAGAAAAGACAAGACTAAGGTACGTCTACATCTCAGTGAAGAAAAGACAAGACAAAACAAGGTTATAAAGAACCGTTATATTCAAAGTTAGAAAAAGAAAGATTAGACATGTGTGTCATGTACCTCTAAACCCCACTACAGAATAAGAAACAATAATTATGACTGTAAGGTAGCTCTACTCTAAAGCCTAGGGATGAAAGAGGGAATAAGAGTGTAAGGTAGCTCTATATACCATTGTAGAAGAGGAGAGAATAGATAAAACTGTAAGGTAGCTCTACTGCCTATGGATGAAAGAATAATTAAAACTGTAAGGTAGCTCTATATACAATTGTAGAAGAGGAGAGAATAGATAAAACTGTAAGGTAGCTCTACTGCCTATGGATGAAAGAATTAATAAAACTGTAAGGTAGCTCTATATACAATTGTAGAAGAGGAGAGAATAGATAAAACTGTAAGGTAGCTCTACTGCCTATGGATGAAAGAATTAATAAAACTGTAAGGTAGCTCTATATACAATTGTAGAAGAGGAAAGAATAGATAAAACTGTAAGGTAGCTCTACTGCCTATGGATGAAAGAATGAATAAAACTGTAAGGTAGCTCTACTCTAAAGCCTAGGGATGAAAGAGGGAATAAGAGTGTAAGGTAGCTCTATATACCATTGTAGAAGAGGAGAGAATAGATAAAACTGTAAGCTAGCTCTACTGCCTATGGATGAAAGAATTAATAAAACTGTAAGGTAGCTCTATATACAATTGTAGAAGAGGAAAGAATAGATAAAACTGTAAGGTAGCTCTACTGCCTATGGATGAAAGAATCAATAAAACTGTAAGGTAGCTCTATATACAATTGTAGAAGAGGAAAGAATAGATAAAACTGTAAGGTAGCTCTACTGCCTATGGATGAAAGAATGAATAAGACTGTAAGGTAGCTCTACTCTAAAGCCTAGGGATGAAAGAGGGAATAAGAGTGTAAGGTAGCTCTATATACCATTGTAGAAGAGGAAAGAATAGATAAAACTGTAAGGTAGCTCTACTGCCCATGGATGAAAGAATGAATAAGACTGTAAGTAGCTCTATATCCCACTTAAGGAGAGAAAAGAATAAATAAAACTGTCAGGTTGCTCTGCATTCCATTGTAGAAGAGGAAAGAATAAATAAGACCATAAAGTAGTTCTATATACCATAGTAGAAGGGGAACGAATAAATGAGACTGTAAGGTAGCTCTGCAGTCCAGGCTAGAAGAGGAAATAAATAAATAAAAAGGTAAGGTAAACCCAGGGTAGAAGATAAAGACTTTTCATTTGGATAGAAAAGGAAAGAGTAGACAATACTGTAGTTATAAGAGGAAAGACTAGGCTGAAAAAGTCAAGATGGATTCTAACAACACGACGCCAATAAGCCATGGTTGAAGTGACTGTCACAATCCCTATACTGCACGCCCTCAAAGTGACCCTCTATCCAGCCAGAATACATTCAAAGGCGTCCACTTATTGAAAATGACCGCATCAGGCCAGCTACTCAATTACATGTCAATCTCTCGTTAGATGTTCAAGCGTTCAAAGTGAGCCGGTGGTAAGCCGGCGCCCTATCGGCCAGCCAGGCTTGACCTCAAGTGATTACACTGTATACCTGGCCTAGGAATGTTACCTGACTTCAAAAACACCTGGTTCGACCGCTGTCCTCATTATCCCAACTTGGCGGCAGCCTCAAAGAAATGTCAGTTCCTGGGATAAAAGATTTGGCAGACATCAAACCAAAACCGAGTCCAGTTACAAGAGTTGGGAGATGGAGCGGCATTTTTATGAATAAATTGATGCCAGGAAAGTGATGTATAACTTCATTAATTTATCGCTAGGTGATACAGTTTCTCATTAGGTCAAAGATTATAGAAGTGATGTAAAATAAAAAGTGACATTTATGCCGTCATCATCACCATCCTATCAGTCACCAACCTCATCGTCGTCATTATCACCATAGTAATTATCACCATCATCATTCTCGTAATCATTGGCACACATCCTTTCTGAATTGCTTTGAGTCATTCTAGTGCATTTACACATACTCTTCCAGTTCATCTCTTGATGCAGTTGTCAGCCCACATTTAACGTTTTCTACCTCTCACATGCTGTCTTCAAAACTTTGCGATTTAGAAACATTTAACTACGGAACAACAATTCAATACAGAGACGAGGGACGAGGGACAACAGTTCAAGACTGTCAGGTGCCCATACTCTACCAGAGAGACAAAGGACAACATTTAAAACAGTAAGGTGCCCATACGCTACCAGAGAGACGAGAGACGACAATTCGAGACGGTCAGGTGCCCTTACGCTACCAGTGAGACGAGAGATAACAGTTCAAGACGGCCAAGTGCCCAGACGCTACCAGAGAGACGAAGGACAACAGTTCAAGACGGCCAAGTGCCCATTCGCTACCAGAGAGACGAAGGACATCAGTTCAAGACGGTCAGATGCCCATACGCTACCAGAGAGACGAAGGACAACAGTTCAAGACGGTCAGATGCCCAAACGCTACTAGAAAGACGAGGTTCAATAATCGATACTAAAGTTGCGATAAACAGTGGAAACTACAATTTATCTTCCATAGTAGAGGAATCATGGAAGACCAACGACAATGCAAAGATTGGGATGCCCCCTCCCCTCCCTAGGGATAGATTCTTCTTCTTCTTCTTCTTCTTCTTCTTCTTCTTCTTCTTCTTCTTCTTCTTCTTCTTCTTCTTCTTCTTCTTCTTCTTCTTCTTCTTCTTCTTCTTCTTCTTCTTCTTTTTCTTCTTCTTCTTCTTCTTCTTCTTCTTCTTCTTCTTCTTCTTCTTCTTCTTCTTCTTCTTCTTCTTCTTCTTCTTCTTCTTCTTCTTCTTCTTCTTCTTCTTCTTCTTCTTCTTTTCCTTCTTCTTTTTTTTCTTCTTCGTCTTTGTCTTCTTCTTCTTCTTCTTCTTCTTCTTCTTCTTCTTCTTCTTCTTCTTCTTCTTCTTCTTCTTCTTCTTCTTCTTCTTCTTCTTCTTCTTCTTCTTCTTCTTCTTCTTCTTCTTCTTCTTCTTCTTCTTCTTCTTTTCCTTCTTCTTTTTTTTCTTCTTCGTCTTTGTCTTCGTCTTCTTCTTCTTCTTCTTCTTCTTCTTCTTCTTCTTCTTCTTCTTCTTCTTCTTCTTCTTCTTCTTCTTCTTCTTCTTCTTCTTCTTCTTCTTCTTCTTCTTCTTCTTTTCCTTCTTCTTTTTTTTCTTCTTCTTCTTCTTCTTCTTCTTCTTCTTCTTCTTCTTCTTCTTCTTCTTCTTCTTCTTCTTCTTCTTCTTCTTCTTCTTCTTCTTCTTCTTCTTCTTCTTCTTCTTCTTCTTCTTCTTCTTCTTCTTCTTCTTCTTCTTCTTCTTCTTCTTCTTCTTCTTCTTCTTCTTCTTCTTCTTCTTCTTCTTCTTCTTCTTCTTCTTCTTCTTCTTCTTCTTCTTCTTCTTCTTCTTCTTCTTCTTCTTCTTCTTCTTCTTCTTCTTCTTCTTCTTCTTCTTCTTCTTCTTCTTCTTCTTCTTCTTCTTCTTCTTTTCCTTCTTCTTTTTTTCTTCTTCGTCTTCTTCTTCTTCTTCTTCTTCTTCTTCTTCTTCTTCTTCTTCTTCTTCTTCTTCTTCTTCTTCTTCTTTTTCTTCTTCTTCTTCTTCTTCTTCTTCTTCTCTTTCTTCTTCTTCTTCTTCTTCTTCTTCTTCTTCTTCTTCTTCTTCTTCTTCTTCTTCTTCTTCTTCTTCTTCTTCTTCTTCTTCTTCTTCTTCTTCTTCTTCTTCTTCTTCTTCTTCTTCTTCTTCTTCTTCTTCTTCTTCTTCTTCTTCTTCTTCTTCTTCTTCTTCTTCTTCTTCTTCTTCTTCTTCTTCTTCTTCTTCTTCTTCTTCTTCTTCTTCTTCTTCTTCTTCTTATTATTATTATTATTATTATTATTTTTATTATTATTATTATTCATCTTTGTCTTTTTCTCCTCCTGTGCGTTTATCGGCTCTGAACTTTGACGGGAAGTTCTGGCTGTTTGTTCACTTCTGAACTTTAGTCTTATTTCAGAACTTGAATTTTGCGTGCACATCTGGATAACCTTTAAGCAGACCATTGGTTCCTCGCCTCTCAGACTGGTGCACGACGACCTCGAAGGAAACACTCATAATTAGTAATTTTTTACGATTTTCTTGTTGGGGAAGGGGATGGAAGTTGGTATATCAGCCCCCCCCCCCCCACCCCCCCCCTCACACACACCAAAATGGGCCCCTGAAACCCACACAATGCAAAAAAATAATTCAAGACTGTAAAGTGACGATACACTCGAAGACACAAGAGGAAGAACAAGTCACGGAGACTGTAACGTGCAAATACATTCCAAGACACAAGAGGAACAACAAGTCACGGAGACTGTAACGTGCAAATACATTCCAAGACAAAAGAGGAACAACAAGTCACGGAGACTGTAACGTGCAAATACATTCCAAGACATAAGAGGAACAACAAGTCACGGAGACTGTAACGTGCAAATACATTCCAAGACATAAGAGGAACAACAAGTCACGGAGACTGTAACGTGCAAATACATTCCAAGACATAAGAGGAACAACAAGTCACGGAGACTGTAACGTGCAAATACATTCCAAAACATAAGAGGAACAACAAGTCACGGAGACTGTAACGTGCGAATACATTCCAAGACATAAGAGGAACAAGTCACGAAGATTGTAACGTGCCGGTACACTCCAAGATAGAAGGAAAAAGGGGGAAGGGGGCGGCGGGGGGAGGGAGGGGCGCTGTAAATTTCTCTTCCACTGTTAAAAAGTGATAAAGGATCAATGATAAACCAAAGTACAGAGCTAGTACCAGTGGGTTAGACACAAACCAGTTCCCGCACACGTTGGCTAATCTGACCAGATCGGCTGGTCTCTCAAGGACCGCACTGTTAGGCCTGTCAAAGACTGCGACAGTGGTCCAACTGGGAGAAACCCGGCGGGACACCTGGGAAACCTTGTGATCTTTGTGTTGACAACCCTCGACTTAAACCAATTAGTGGGATCTGGGTGACAACTCTAGACTTGCACAGAATGCTAAGAATTAGTGGGATCTGGGTGGCAACCATTATAATCATCCTTGTCGTCATCCTTGTCATCATCATTATCATCATCATTACTATCATCCTTGTCATCATCAACATTATCATCATCATTTTCATCATCATCCTTGTCGTCATCATCCTTATCATCATCACTGGTGTCGTCGTCATCGCTTTTTTCTTAATCATCGTTGCGTTCGTGGTTACCAGCTAGCAAGTTTAAGAAAATTACCAAGAATACAATTTACAGGACATAAAGAAAAGGTCCCGAGCCTGCGTAAGTGACAGACAGAGGTAGACAGTGACGAATTTAGGTATTAAGCTAGGTTTTCATACTTGCAGTCTACAGGAAGCTACAGAAAATTTATTTTTTTTAAATATATTTTTAATGTAATTTTTGCTTTTGAAATATTTGTGTCAGAGGATTATGTAATTATAAGTAGTTTGTGTGATTTTACAAATATATTTTTTATTATTTCCTAAACAAAAAAGGGCAGATTATTTCCATTATCAGCAGTACAGTTTAAATTAGTCTATACTTGTTAATTTTTTTCCTGAGATGTAATTTAAAACGGTGGGGACCTCAGAGCTTTTTAAAAGGCCGTTTTAGTTGTCTTTATACAGTGACTGGTACGAGAGCCACACCGAGGAAGAGACAGAGGACTCACCCGGTAATATTTTTTTTAACTTCAGCTATACCAGCAGCCTCTTTATAACATCATTTCAGGCATGGACGAATTAATTTTAACTGCCAAAAAGCACAGACAAGAAGGGGATATATTTCTGAATGTGAAAAAAAAAAATTAATAAATTCAAAAATGACTAAAGCACACTGACGGCATACTAAAATAGACAACGAAGAGATTGAAAATGTTAAAGATTTGGAATATTTACGTTAAACAGTGACCAACAAAGGCGACTGCACAAAAGAAGTCAGAAAAAGAGTTTCTTTGGTAATCAAGAGGCTCAGCATGAAGAACCTACTGAATAGCACCGGCTGCTTCCGGGAAACGAGGCAGAGGCTGACCTTCGTGAACGTATATACAGGCTACCGAAGATGCTCTGTCTATGAAAGCACACAGGGCCGGAGAAACGGCTAGAGAAAAAGAGCGACGTTTTGTAAAGTACCTGCAATAAGATTGACTGAGTGATTGGTACCAGCCTAGAGTGAGCAGCAGTTCTTGTCGCGTAAGTAGTTGTCGGTAACTCATGTTGCCAGATGACGAAGATGACTATCGTTACTTTTCCGCATGGCACATAATGATCTACTTAGAAGTCATTCATTTATTGTCTTGTTGTGCCATTATATATTACTTAGGGCTCGCAGTCTATTTCTCCATTCCATTCTAAATGTGCAATCACATCGATCATGGGCTTCGGTTGAACGACTTTGTTTCCTCAATCTAATTCTTATTTCAGTGCCTACTTGCTGATTCTCTGCTCGAGAGTTTCCTTCTAATACTTTTCGTTCCGTAAGATTAAAATATAAATTATAAGAATCAAACAGCTGTATATACTGCTGATTGACTTTTTACCCCACCAGGACACCACACAAGCGATAAACACCCGATGACACAATGTGCCACCATGTGGATGAGGATCACCGCGGCAAGGTCCCAGAAACCGCGTTCAGCCATTAGGCAATATTTATGGCCTGGCTATATTGCAGCCCCTGGCAAGAGCCAGGATAGGCTTCAAATAAAAAAAAATTCATCCTAAAAAGGACGGTGAATTAGTATTACCGTATTTTGATCAGCTGCATATACCGATAGTCCGGTTTAATCGTAAAGCTTTATCAAACAGTTATACTGGGGCACCATACAAGGGTTACGAAGTAGCTTGTCTGGTGTAGGTTTTGTTGAGTTAAATACTCCGTACTTATTAGTAGTAGTACATTTTACCCAATTAGGACATCACACAAGCGATAAATACCCGATGACACAAAGTGCCACCATGTGGAAGAAGATCACCCGTGGAGAAGTCCCGGAAACCGTAATTAACCATTAGACCATCTTTATGGCCGGGCTAAAAAAAAAAAGAACAATTACATACCACAAGATGATTACTGATATATTTTGTCGTGAAAAATAAATTACACTCGTTACTTCGCACTGTGTGACCAATAAAGCGCCTTTTCTGTCTTGTAACTGTTGATACTAATGGTTGTCAAGATAGTTATTTCTCTTTTATATACTAAATAAAGTAGCGAAATATTTCCTTCAAAGTTCTACCCTTTTAGCTCTCCCACTCCTTAACTCTCGTCTGTTTACTTACCTACATTAGTTCCACCTATCTCCTCTATCCATTTAACACAATCAAATGCAACTGCCATCCCAGATTTATCCCCCTTACCGGTAGCTGTTATTTTAACATTAACAGATAATCTCCCGTGCTGAGACATCTGTCCTAACACAAGCTTCTCCTGTATAAATATAAAAGCAACTTTCCGGGCTAGAGTTTCCCAATAGGAAATACTTTTCTATGGCCAGCAGTTACAAATGAGGCAGATTTGCAATTTAGCGAATTTCCTAGTCTAAACTTGGCGCCTTGTTTGTGTCTATCTAGATTGGCTGGGTTCTTGAGGGCGTCTAATGCGCAGGAGTTGAATCGCTGGGGGCGGAGATAATATCAACAATGTAAGAAACACACATGATACAGTAATAATTGCCTGCATTGATTTAGATCTGCAACATTAGGTAGGTAGTGGGCAAATGGGATTGCATGAAAGCGGAAATTATATTCTTTTGCTGTTGTTGTTTTTGATGTTGTTTGTTGTTATTGTTATTTTTGTTGTTGCTTTTGTTGTCATTGTTGTTCTTTATACCGCCATTGTTGTTTTTGTTATTGCTGTTGTTCTTGATTTTGTTGTCATTTTTGTTGTTGTTCTCGTTGTTGTAGTGGATGTTGTTGTTGTTTTTGTTCTTGCTGCTATTGTTGTTGCTGTTGTCTTCCTCTTCCTCTTTCTCCTCATTCTCCTTCTTCTTCTTCTAATCCCCCTCCTTGTTGTCGTCCTCCTCAACCTTCTTCATCTCCCGCCTTCACCAGTAAAAGCCTAGTTGGCCCGGTCTGTTGTGGTTTATAACTGGGCTGCAATAACCGTTCCTTTCGCCTGATACTTGACCGAAAAGTCTAGGTAAGTTATCAAACTAGGAAGAAATGTCATACAAGTGGCATAATAAAATGGAAAGAACTAGGGTGTAAGGAAAAAAAGGCGAGAATTTCAGCAATAATTACTGGATAATTATGAACAGATTCCACAAAACACACTTGGGGTAAATGCAGAATGGGTGAATTTCAGAGATACCAATATGAAAAAAGCACAAAAGGAAAGGTAACATAGGACGTAAGCTCTCAACATGGTGGTCTGAAGAAGTAAGAATAATTGTGAGCAATAAAAAGAAAGCCTATGGCATTTGGCAGAGAAGCAGAACAGAAGAGGATTACATAACATACAGGATAAGTAGAAGAGAAGTAAATAGAACTATCAGACAAGCAAAAAGAGATTCATAGGCAAAGTTTGGAAGCAAGCTGGCTGAAAAAGAAAGAACAGCAGTGAAAAACTACTACAAAAAATTCAAAGGCATGAGAAAAAGAAATGAAGAATACAACCCAACAGAAATTATAAATGATGAAGATGGCCAACCTCTAATAGAACCTAACAAAATTTTAGCTAGGTGGAGTAATTACTTTGAATCATTACTTAGCTGCAATAAAACAGATGGAAGCAGGGAAGAACCAAAAAAAAAAAAAAAAACTCGGAACTAACGGCAGAGGAACTAGAACCAGATATATTGTTAGATGAAGCAGGATATGTCATTCGTACCGCCCCTAGACTAAAGGCGACAGGTATTGATGATCTACCAGCCGAGGCCATCAAGGCAGCAGGAGAAGCGGGAGCAATATGGTTGAAGAGAATATTTTAGATGGCATGGCAAAATCAAGAAACACCATCAGATTAGCAAACTGCTGTCATCTTTCCGCTATGGAAAAATAAAGGAAGTAAGAGGGACTGTACTAATTACAGAGAGAAATATCGCTTCTCACTCACACAGGGAAAATGTATGCTAAGATCATCCAAAAAAGGCAAAGACCATTGACAGAGTATCAACTTTCAGAAGCACAGATGGGTTCGACGAAGCAGAAGTTGCACAGATGCCGTTTATACAATGAGACAACTATCAGAGAGAGATAGCAATAAAACATGATAAGACATGTTGGTTGACATTTATAGACCAAGAAAAATCCTCGATAGAGTCGATAGGAATATGCTGTGGGAGTTTATGATGAAAAAGGGAATCAGCAATCCTCTCATTAATATTTGCAAAAGCCTGTACTCACGTAGTTAATGCTGCATAAGATCAAAGGCAGGATTGGTAAAAACCTTTATAGTGAACTTTGGTGTGACTCAGGGTTGTGTACTATCGCCGCTTCTTTTTATAACATACATGGATACCATATGTAAGAAAATGAACTTTAATCATGAAGAAGATATCACAGAATTACTATTCGCCGACGACCAGGTAGGTACGCAGAGCAAAAAGTACGGAATGCCTACAGAACCACCTAAATCAAATTAGTAACTAGTTATAACTGTGACTAGGTTATGTGTGCAATCTAAAAAGGCTTAGCATTGAACGCCACAAAGAACCCTGATAAAAACTTCTGCAATTTCGATGCGATCAAATTCAAATTCAAATTCTCTTTCTTTGACCACTTTCAGCTAGGTCCGTTCACATTTCTGCTCACTTTCCTTTCAGCTATATTTGTGGTGACGTTTTCTGGTCGCGATCTTATTTGATTCTGGATTGTGTTCATGGATGCGATCGAAGGGGACAGACCCAAATACTGTCCCACCGGCGACAAAGTCTTCTACCGGCAAGCCAATTAGCGAGACACTCGCTGATGTGAAACAATCTGAAGTTCAGAGATAAAGCAAGACAGATTTCCTAATCTTCGTAGGGTGCCCCACAATAACTGCGCTTTATGGCTGTACGATTGAACAAAGTTTCTTTTAAAAAAAGTACACGAACGCAGAATAATAATACCCAACAGATATCGTCGATGCAAAAACCAAGGGAAGTTATCAACTAAATTTTAATTTCCAAAACTGGGTTGTCTACCTTTTTTTTTACCTTATCCTATAGAGAACTAAAGCATGTGTACACTGGCGCTTGCTTTGTTAGTACGTATATTAAAAAAAACATTTTGGCGTCTTAAGGCAATGTAAACATGCTTTGCAATTCCAGGGCACCCAGTTAGATTCCAAATGCAATTCATTTGACAGCAGACCGCTTTGCGTTGATTTTGACAATGGTATCAAGAACCGACCGCTGAATCACTTTGGCAAACAAATAAACGCCTAGTAACACATAACAACCCAAAACTACTGGGGTAGGTTAGCCACGTCCTATAAGGGAGAGGCACTAACTTTTTAAAAATACATTTCAGATTATTTCAAACTGATTTGTCTGCCATTCAGCGTATAATACGAGCATAATAATGGCAATATGATTTAAATAACTTAATATTATAATATAATATGTTATATTATCTGTCGAGAAAGTTACTTTTTAACCACAGTCTAATTGTCACTGTGCCCTTATATGGCTGGTTTAATGTTATTCTTTAGAAGCTATAGCGGACGGAACCTGAGAGCGTACGCACATTAAGCGCTCCCGCTCTGATTTCAGTATAATTCGAACTTATTAATATTCGCATCATCATCATCATCATTATTGTACACTCAAATAAGATTAAAATACTTTGATCAGTCCATCTCTAGAAAGTTATTTAAAAAAACCGAGCTACCGCCACCCCCCCCCCCCCCCTTTTTTCCCCAATTGATTTGTGTATGTGTTTGCACCAGGTCTTATCCAGCCTTTGAATATAAAGCTAATTCTATGGGAGTCGAGGCTTCAGTAACTCAACCACCATCTCGGTACACATTCCACCTGTATAACCGTGGATTGATTGGCTCTGGTATGTGTAGATAAAACAAGTAGACGCACTGATTAAAAATTTAAAAAAAAAGAAAACCACAGTCGCCATGTCGGAATCGAAGCTGACGTTTTAGCCACTTTATAATTTGCGAGGGGTCGAGAAACTTGTCTCAGCCCCCTCAGTAGTATGGGGTGGGAGGGGGTTAAACTCCATTATGGGGGGGGGGGGGGGGGGGGGTGGGCAGGGGGGGCGGGGTGGGATGTTTGGGGCGTGGGGCTCAAGATGGCTGATCTCAAAAGTTCTAGGGCCCCGACTTTGACACACACTGTGTTGTTATTATCATTCTAGGTATGAGTGTATGTGTGTGCAGGAAGACACCCCCGCCCTTCTTTTTTGTACATCTCCCAACCCTCTTCTGCAAGTACGTGAAGTTGAGACAGAATAACTAAAAACGCAACAAACTGTCAAAGCCTAGTAAAGTCATTAGTCTCACACGTGTGTACTCACTCCAACCACAACACCGATCATCAACACAGCCTGCTAGCTTTTCGGTAGTTGTGAAAACATATTGGAAGGTTTCATATTGATTATATTGATTGGCGAGGGTGAGTTTCGGAAATTGACTCTGTTGTATCGCTATGAGTGAGATTTGTCGTTACGAAAAAATATGGCTTCATGTTTACAACAATAGCAACAACTACAAAAATAATAATGCTATCAGTAGTTGTAGTAGTAGTAGTAGTAGCAGCAGCAGTAGAAGTAGTAGTAGTTGCGGAAGCAGCATCAGCAGCAGCACAAGTAGTAGTAGTGGCGGCAGCGGTGGCGGCAGCATCAGTAATAGTAGTAGTAGTAGTAGTAGCAGTAGTAGCAGCAGTAGTAGGTGTTATTTCAGTTGTCACACCAAGTTAAACGCCCGGTTACCTCCACCCCTACTGGTCTACTGTAGTGTACTATTCTGTCTAGTTCAGCGGCTCTCAACCTGTGGGTCGCGTCCCCTTTTTGGGTCGAACAACCCTTTCACAGGGGTTGCCTAAGACCATCGGAAAACACACATTAACTGAAGTTTTGGAGTAGCAACGAAAATAGGTTTGATCTACTATAATCTCCCCAGCCGAATTAGGTCACGATCCATTGATAGATTTTTAAGACTCATCTACTGTCAGGGGAGGGGGGGGGGGAAGGGGTGGTGTATGGATATGTTGTTTACTTTCTGACTTGTCTTGCCTTTATGTTTTTCTCACCCCCCCCCCCCCCGCTCCCCCCCCCCCCAAAAAAAAAAAGAATTTATGTGAGATAGATTGCAGCACTCTCTAGGATTAGACCCAGCCTGCAAATGTTTTTGTAGTGTTAAAAGCGCTTGCGTGCTTTAATATACAACAAGCGATGTCAACGCATTGCAGAACATTTCCTAGCAGTGTGCGAAGTCGGGTGACTGGAGGTCGACCGATCAGAAGCGAGTTAGTTTGTAACGTGGGAAGATTATCGCGGATCATACCTGAAAATATATTATGGTTATGGGTCACTATAATATGAGGGACTGTATTACCGAGTCGCAGCACAAGGAAGGTTTAGAACCACTGCTCTAGTCAGTATTTCTGCAACTGTGGCACCCAGTTCTTTAATCAAGTTATCATGCAATCAATATTTACTCCGACACTTAGGGCCATACACATTTTATAGTGAGGGTGGGTAAGGGGTTCAGATGTCTAATCCTTGTTTAGGTGCATAATTGCAATTAATATTATTGTTATTATTACAGTTATTATTATGACTTATTATTGTTATACTATTACTTGATGAATAGCCGGTTTTTTTAATCTTACATTTGAAATAACATGTATAAATACATACAGAACACATATATCCATGGTTGGGAAGGGCGGGAGCGGGCTCACTGTTTCTTTGGTGACGGGAAGAGGAGAAGAAGGGTACCTGACAATCAATTTATCCTACCATCAATGACATCACTTTTTACACGCACACACTGCTTCCATCTGAAGGCACTATCTACCTAACTGCATGATGTCTGTATCACCCCAGAACACAGACAATACTTGTCTCATTTGTCACGACCTCTATTGACGCGATCATAACCCGAGATGCTAAAGGCCACTACACGTGTGTGTCACCTAGTCCCTACAATCTGTGTCGTGATGACTGTTTACGTCTGTGTCGGGCCCTAGCGCAAGATGTTACATTTGCGATTATTCTACTCTAATATCACCGGCTGCATTTCGCTGAGTCCAATCTTCATCTGGATTTCGTTTTCGCAAGGACAATGATCGCTATCTTACATGCTTTATCTGAGATTTTTCGCAGAGGTAAGGATATCAATTTATTTACATTTTAGCGAAAACTGTCTGTTACTCTCGTTGCATTTGTTTTCACTCGCCTCTTGGGGTGGCATAGATAAGTCATTATCACCATTAACCATTATTGCCGTAAAACGACGTGGGGAGTAATAATTAGCGATCCAGTGCACGCTGGCTGCCACTGGCTATTCTTATGCCGTGAAGGCCTAGTGTCTATAATGTCTGGTAGTCTGGTAGTCTTAGTTTCAGCTTCATAGCAAACGGGTCACCCCATCTTTGCTGAGCCAACGAAAAACACACATACTGTTTATCACAGTCCCTTAATGTTATCAGTCCATATTTTCGCGGCCGTTCTCTTGCTCTTGTAGCTGATCTTCTGACATGTAGTGCCTGGGATGGTCTTTGATCCTGCTGCATTTTAACGAAATGGTCAGACCACTTGATCTGTGAGGATTAGTGTCATAAACTAAACATCTTTGCTTAGGTTATCTCAGGAATACAATCATGAACAGTGGAATGAAGGATCCGTTACATGCCCCGGGTTCACTGGGCGTAACGCGAGAGGGTTAGTTGCGTATCCTTTACAGGACGTTGCAGAACCAACCCAACAGCCCCTGGCTTTTGTGTGGTTTTTCTAGGCAAATTTACGTCCAGTAGTTTGCCATTGCTTTCTGGACAGTCTTCTTTCTTGATACCACTGTCAAAACTAACGCAAGGCGCATGGCCCTCAGCTGGGATCGAACCCGGCATCCCGGCATTACGAAGCGTTCGCATCGACTTAGTCACAGAGCCGACTAACGCGAGAGACATAAACTTGATAGACCAATCGGCACGAGACCAAAGAACGCTGTCACTTGCTTATAGTTACATATGTAATTCTGCTTGCACTGACTGCTGCCAGACAGTCTGTGTTAGCTGTTCTGGCTGTGCAGTTTACACAACATTCGTCTCAGAAACTCCCCGTGTGGTTTCCCGGACCCCATATAGGAAAACAGGAATAGACCCACTGCCTCCTAACAAGTGTGCTGTGAAAGACGACTAATTAGAGTGGTTTATTGTTTAAGTCGGAGTGCATCTACCTGAGTGGAACCTACTGTCTGCATACGAATATTAGAGATCTCTAAAACGATGTACACCCCAAACTTGTTCTGGAACGAGATTTGTCTTGCGTTAGTGTCGACTATGATACCGAGATCTGACCGTTCAGTAAACAATGGCAAACTATTGAACGTTTAATCTGCATCTGCCTAAAAAATCCATAATAGTCACCCCAAAAAAACAAAATTAAAAAAAATGCTGGGGTTGATTCTGTGTCGTCCTATAAAGGATATGCAACTAACGTTGAAGAACTTATACTTGATTTAGCCTGCACTCAGACTGTCACATATCGTGATGATGTTGTGATAACTACACCCCCCCCCCCTCTCCCAATCCTAATTAAGGGTAACACTAATACATCCACCTTAACTTATATCCACAGTCTATTTTTTTATCTGAATGATTATTTTGTTAAAGAGGGAGGGGAGAGAGAGAAGGAGAGAGAGAGAGAGAGAGAGAGAGAGAGAGAGAGAGAGAGAGAGAGAGAGTGAGAGAGCAGACAGGGGATAGTGGAGGAGAAATAGGGATAGAGAGAGGAGAAAGAAAGAGATTTAGATATTAAGACAGACATAAAGACAAACGGACGAACATACGAATGGACGGACGGGCAGGCAGGCAGACAGACAGACAGGCAGACAGACAGACAGACAGACAGACAGACAGACAGACAGACAGACAGACAGACAGACAGACAGACAGACAGACAGACAGACAGACAGACAGACAGACAGACAGACAGACAGACATACAGACAGACAGACAGACAGACAGACAGACAGACAGACAGACAGACAGACAGACAGGACAGGACAGACAGACAGACAGACAGACAGACAGACAGACAGACAGACAGACAGACAGACAGACAGACAGACAGACGAGCAGGCGGACGGACGGACAGACAGACAGAGACAAAGATACGGTGACAAAACATATCCTTGTCTTAACTCTTATTGTATCTGTTCATAATATCGCACTATATTTTCCAACGTAATTTATGATTTGTTTTCAGTATTTATTTGATATTACTACGAGCTGCTGTCCCTAACTTAGTGAAAAAACAAAAAGTGCAATAGTTCCGTGAGGTAACAAGATATACCAGAGTCTCTAAAAATCCAGGGCTCGACATAGGGAAAGAGGAGAAGTGAGATGCCCAAAAAAAAAAAAAAAAAAATTTAATACAATCTTAGGCTTATTTGACCGACCTAAAAATGCAAAGTCCGGTACATTTGATAGGCAGGGGTGGGGTGAACTGATCAGATGGCAGCAAACAGTGACCCAGCGATATGCGGTGTTATGGGCTATGATGATGATGATGATGATTATGCTGATGCTGATGATAAGTAAAAGTCCCTTTACACGCCAGTTGCGAAGTGGACAAACGAGACTAGACTCTTATTTTTAATAGACCTCGATGGGTGGTGTGGTCATCATCACGCCGTCCGTCTTCACTTCCCATGGCTGTTACCTGGTACCCATTTCAGGGTTGGTCGACCTGGAAATCAAAGTATTAAGGAAAAAAAACGTCATGCGGATTTGAACACATGACCTTCGGATTACGTAGACGAGCGTCTAGCCACTAGACTACGGCGGCCCCTTAATGGTGAGGATGGTGATATTCATAAATTGCAGTACCATTCAACAATGGCTATATGAAAGACACTGGCAAAATTAGCATGTGAAAGTACAGTAGAAAATAACATGTTCAACCAGGACAATTGAAACTTTTGCGAATAAACCAAATGGAATTGGAAACAAGTTGCATGGGATGAATTCAAGGCAGGTTGAGAAAGGAAAGAAGTGTCCGAACTCCTACTGGCATCAACCGTTGTAAGACCCCCTAACAATGGCTCCTGATTTATAGGACAAAGTTAAAAGGCATAGAAGTTGCTGCACACAGCCTGTGAATAAACGAGCAGAGAATCAGCAGACAGACACTGAAATAGGAAACAGACGGATCGAATCAACGAGAACGTCCAGGAGAAACCCTAAAATAAACGTTGGTGGGTGATGCCAATAGCGCTGGATTAGGATTCACTCTATGGAAGGACTGCACATAATAGAACGGAATAGAGGAAGAACACTGCTAGCCCTATGTGACATTTAATGGCAGAATGGGTTGATAATGATGATGATGAAAGTGATGATGGCGGCGGCAGTGGATGTGGTGGTAGTGGTGTTGGCTGTGGTGGTCGTGGTAGTGGTGTTGGTGGTGGTGGTTGTGGTGGTGGTGGTAGTGCTGTTTGTGTTGGTGGTGGTTGTGGTGGTGGTTGTGGTGGAGGTGGTGGTGGTGGTGGTGGTGGTTGTGGTGGTTGTGGTGGTGGTAGTGGTGGCAGTGGTGGTGGTGGTAATTATCAGAAACAAGAGCGCCCGTTCTAAAACTGTTACCGAGAAGGTAATACATAACCAGGAAACGTAACTAGGAAGTTCGGTAACAAAAGACACAGATAAAAACAAAGAAATGAAATGGGAAGGATAGAGGCCTTTGGGGGCAGTGAATCCACATCACTCGCCAGAATGGCAGACTTGGGAATTAAGATCGGCATAGCAAAAAACGAGACGCACACCAGACACGCCAGAAAATTGTTAATTAACATAGAACTGGTACTATTAGCTATCGGACGTTGGGGTTCATACTGAGGGGAGAATCTGAGCACCTATGGACATGTCCGCAGTGCAATGATGGTAACCCAACTAACTAACTAACTAACTAACTAACTAACTGACTAACTGACTGACTGACTGACTGACTGACTGACTGACTGACTGACTGACTGACTGACTGACTGACTGACTGACTGACTGACTGACTGACTGACTGACTAACTAACTAACTAACTAACTAAACAAATAAAAACAAGCAAAATGTTTTTTTAACAGAGACTTATCATTGATAATAACAATGAATATAACAAATAAAAAAAAAGGGGGGGGGGAATATAAGTTCACACGTCAATAACATCCCAAAAGTTGCAAACATATCCACAAGACACATCAATAAGGAAATACAATTGGATTTTTTTTTAAAAACCAAAAGGAATATCGAATGGATATCTACCCGTGTGTGTTCTCTGGTTTCATTTTTTGGGTTTAAAGGGGGGAAGGGGGGGGGGGGGGGGTGGGAGGGGGGGGGGGGGGGGTCGGGGAAGGGGGGGGGGGGGGGGGGGGGGGGGTAGGGGGTAGAGAGAATTGTCTCGCTGCCCCTCCCCCACTAGCATGTCGTACAAAACATCTGATTAATGTGTTTTCTTAGCAGTCAGAGTTCAAGAGTTCATCTGCATACAAATAAGCCAGATCTACACACACACACACACACACACACACACACACGCACGCACGCACGCACGCACGCACACACACACACACACAAAGCGAATGAACTGAATTTATGATAATGTCTAGGACAGTGGTTCTCAACCTTCTTAAAGCCGAGACCCTTTAGTACAGTTCCTCATGTTGTGGAGACCCTTTAGTACAGTTCCTCATGTTGTGGAGACCCATTAGTACAGTTCCTCATGTTGTGGAGACCCATTAGTACAGTTCCTCATGTTGTGGCGACCCTTTAATACAGTTCCTCATGTTGTGGAGACCCTTTAATACAGTTCCTCATGTTGTGGCGACCCTTTAATACAGTTCCTCATGTTGTGGAGACCCTTTATTACAGTTCCTCATGTTGTGGAGACCCTTTAATACAGTTCCTCATGTTGTGGAGACCCTTTAATACAGTTCCTCATGTTGTGGAGACCCTTTAATACAGTTCCTCATGTTGTGGAGACCCTTTAATACAGTTCCTCATGTTGTGGCGACCCTTTAATACAGTTCCTCATGTTGTGGCGACCCCCAACGGTAAAATTATTTTCGTTGCTGCTTCATAACTTCAGTGAATATGTGTTTTCCGGTGGTCTTAGCGACCTATGTGAAAGGATTGTTCGACCACCAAATAAGTCGCGACCCACAGTTTGAGACAGGACAGGTTGTTTACGACAACTGGCAAGATGGTTGCAACAAGAGCAAAGGGAAGACAAAAAGGAATATAAATACATAATGTCTTGGCCGCGTGCCTTGGGCAGACAATAGCACTGACTTGATTCGTGCTTCTGGTGATCATGTGAATTGGCGAACCAAGGCTGTCTACATACCAGCAGAAAGTGGAAGGACGACAAAAAGAGAACGTACAACCAACGAATGAAGAAACAAACTTTATTTTCAGTGGGTTGAGAATTGGGATGGAGTCGCCGTGGTGTTGCAGATAGACGCTCGCCTGCGAGTCGGAAAGCCATCGGCTCAAGTCGGTGTTCAGACTGATAAAAAAAAATAACCTGGATATGAGGTAAATTCCAGTAAAGTAAAGGCGACCGGAGTGATGTTAACCCCATCACCCACAGAGTATCACCTAAAAGGGAGCTAAAAGGGGTTTAGCACTCTATACCCATTCTTCTAAGGGTCATTTGGGAACTGGGTCATTTGGGAACTGGGCGCGCAAGCCCGTCTAAGATTCTACCCCCTCAGGATTCACATATTGCAATCCTCACTTCTTTCTTACATCTTTTAACAGCACAGCAAAACTTCGTTAACACGAATTTCAAATGGAAAAAAAAAAAGTCGAAAGTAAATTTGTGCTAGTCCTGGACTTCTAGATGTACATCCCTACTGAAACCAACATTTTGCTTGTGTTAATCGAGTATGCGTCTTACTCTTACGCAAGTTCGTGTTAACCAGGTTCTTACTCTTTAATAAACATCACTGACAGCAAAGAAAGATAATTAAAAACTCTAGAATGTGCTCGAATTATGCCTAAACAGCGTCTGTGGCTTAAGCGTTGCGAACGAGGTCCGTGGTGCCGAGGTGCCGGGTTCAGTTTCAGCTTTTGACTTGCGTTAGGTTCCACGGTGATACCGAGAGCTGACCGTTCAATGGCAAACCACTGAACGTAAAATTTGTCTAGAAAAACCTCAACAGCAAAAAAAGTGCTTGTGTTGGTTCTGCGACGTCCTGTGAAGGATACGTAACTAATCTCTCCCCCCCCCCCCCCCCCGTTATTTTCTCTAAACAAAAACAAATCATAGCAAGAAATAGCAATACAAATAAATCAAAGGAAAATATCATGTGTGCTGAAAAGAGATGGACGAACCGAACAGCAGTCTGTGAGAGTGAGCAACCAAGCCAAGACAAGAGACATAGAGTGTTGGAGATCTATTGCAGTCAACCTTAAGTGTGGAGACGGCCCTTGCTTGATTGATCGGCATACATTGAAAGGAAATCGACAGGGGCACGCCCCAGCACAGGAGTGCACGAGAGGGACTGAGTCACGAGCTGGCCGCACGTGTTGCATACACACGTACACACTGATTGATTGATTTCCTGCCATTGTATTTATTGGTTTCAAGATATAAAGGACGCCGACAGAGCTGTTTGTATGTTCATGGATGTAAGTATCCTAAGGCGCTGACTCATCATACCGTGAGATGCGGGCGGGGTGGGTGTGGCTTAATCCCCTTTAATATTTTAAAAGGGTTTTAATTAAAATGACCTTGGCTCCCAGGTCGACCCAGCCTTGAGTGGGTACCTGGTGCAGTCCCGGGAAGTAGAGGCGGGCGGCGTGATGCTGACCACATCACCCATCTTGTGCCGTTGGTCTATAAAATATAGGTCTAGCCCTATACGCCCTATACGCCTTAAGGCGTGGAACAAGGTCCTTTACTTTTTACTTTATAAGGGTTTTAATTAGGGCGTTAAGGTGCTTAAGCTTAGTTTCAATGCGCAGTAATAATTGTTGTTGCTTTTATTATTGGATAAATGGCAACTAGGAATAATAATATATTTGAAATAATATCAAATGTTTCGCAGGCATTAGACAAAAAAAATAATTAAAAAGAAAACGTCTGTGCGTGGTAAGGGTTGTTTGTTTTAGTATCCAGAAGCCATAAGTTGTTAACCCTTAGGCTCGGTATTATGGATATCGCAACCTTTCGGCCTTGATTCCATTTTAAATACCGTAAATCTGGGAGAAATGTGACTTTTCTGCCCACCCCCGGGAGTGAACCCGGACCACAAGGAGTTCGTCACCCGCTCACCGCGAAATCCGGTTTAGCCAACTTCGCTAGAGAGACGGGCGCGTGGTAAGGGTAGACCTTTTAGCTCCCTCGCACATTTTTTAGGGGGAAGTTGGGGATATTAGCTGAAGGTGACCGGGTACCCAGGTTCTGGAGCCTGTGTTTCCATCCTTGTTCTTTGATTGTGTTAGTTTGTATAATCAGGCATAGTGACATGACACATTTGGTCACTCTCATGCGTGCTCAGTCTTCCGATGCAGCAGTCTTCCGACTGTATATCTCTGCTCAGTTCCCTTGAGAAGTTGTATTGTCGCCTGCTCAACTACCGAGTTAACGTTCTTGGCGATCTTCACCCTTAGATGATGTAACTGTGTGAACACCAGACATTTGTCATTATTCGCCAGCCTAGTCCACGCAGATCTTCCCTTGCTTCTTTTTGCATGCAGTGGTGTCTGGTAGTCTGGTAGTCTGGTAGTCTTAGTTTCAGCTTCATAGCAAACGGGTCACCCCATCTTTGCTCCGCTCCTGTGCCAACGAAAAACACACAGAATGTTTATCACAGTATTAGAATTGCAGTTCATCATTGATGGTAGCAGAAGTCGCCAACAGATCAGCAGTTGCCCACGCGATCAATTTTAATCACATACGGGCACCACAACACTGCACGACAGGCATCGCGCCATTTTCTGAATCTACAATTCACACCAACACGATGGTCACAGTCGGAAAAACATTCCAAATGCAATCGGCAGCTCACATGGTCACGCCATGCATTCAGCTCAGAAGCTGGGCGACGAAACTATATCCAGTCTACAAATGGAGCAAAAATGCATCGGCCACCGTCCGGCAGAAGTAAAAAATTTGCCTCTGTTTCGAACAGTGCCGCTGCCTAACGTCTATTTTGACCGGAAGTCAAGCACCAATTGATTATCTTTTCCAGGGGTATCAACATGTGTGTAGATCCAGGTGAGAGCTAAAGATGGTGCAGGCAAAGTCATACCTCAGATTAGCTGCAGACGGGGAACACCCTCTGTATGAGGCTTTGGCTGCAGACAAGGGTCAGAGGCTGAAAAGGGGAAAATCGTGGATGGCTCAAGCAGAAGACACAATAAGTATACATGCTGGGGAACATTGGGCGAGGAGAGGAGAGGGTCAGAGTACCAGCGGAAAAGTCTGACCTGTGTAGGGTTATGATAGCATTGGGCCGGGTGTGCTGAGCGTGGCCAGCGGGTGCTACGGAGGTTCAGTCCAACAGTTGATTCACGACAATTCACGCCCAGGTGATCTGATTATCTATAGAAATGGTTCAGTGTTGAGAGGAAAGAGAAGTGCCTAAGGGTTCGTAACGAATGCCAATGGAAAATCTTCAGTGCAAGACAGCCTAGCATATGAAACCACAACATCTAGCATGAGAATTGAGGTGGGGGCCGTAACTGCAGCTCGGTGGCTGGAGAACAAGATGCATACACATGTCGTGATTGTAACAGACTCTGAAGGCATGCTGAGAAAGGTGAAGAGCATAGTGGTCACGAGTGGTAAGCATACTTTGGATCTTTTCTCCAGGCAATGCCAGCATGGTGGGTAATGAACAGGCAGACAGATTTGCTGGATCCGCACCACAAGGTAGTAAACTGATACATGACAAGGCAGATGTGGTCAAGGCCCTTTGAAAACAAGCAACGGAATTATTAGAGAAAGAAGACTATTATGGCCTATAGCGAAAAAGACACTTGGGTGTAACCAGAGGGTCTGGCCGGCTCACTACACTCAGAGGAAAGGCAAGACGGACTTTTAACCAGATTGTGACCGGTACCATCAGTACTGGAACTATGCGCTGGTTGCTGAAGATGAGTAGGGAATATGCTTGTGAATGCCCCGAGTGCTGTGATGTCAATTCCTGACTCAACTCAACTCATCCAGGTGAGAGAGGTGAGGTGCAACTTCTGACCATCCTTGTCTGTGAAAATGCATGGCTGGGTGAAACAGTATGCAAGTTAACCATTTTAAAACGCTATCACAGTTCACCACATTGTTTATGTTGAATGGAAGTGAAAACTCGATTTCTGGTAAGCGTTAAATTGAAAATAAAAATTACAAGCTTAGTTCTCTTTGACCCACCTGAGGGCCTGCTATATTGAGGACTGTTTCTTTGCTATCTTATTTTGAATTCAGTTTCTTTGTGGCGAAACAAATTTCGCCTGAGTTTTTGTTTCTTTGCTTCAACACGTCAGCGTGGTCTGGCTGGGCTGATATCGGCGGTTTTTTGTTTGGCTGTCTTCTGCAGTGTGGGAATGGATTAGACAGTCCTGAAAACGATTGTCAGTTTTGCCTGGGTCGGCCTGGACCGGGTAGGTGGTTTGTGCTGGCTCGAAGTGCCACCATGTAGATGAGGATCACCTGTATAGAGGTTCCAGAAACCGCGTTCAGCCATTAGACCATATTTATGGCGGGCTATATCGCGGCCCCTGGCAAGAGCCAGAGCAGGGCTTCAAATAACGAAAAAATTGCATCTCACAAGAATATGACTGGATTATATCTTATTATTCAGGACAGGAAGTGACCCAGAACTTATATGCAAGCATCTCGCCAGCAGCTAGAACTGACTGCACTGGAACAGGAGGCTACAAGACAAGAGGCGGGCCAAGAGATGTGTGAAGGGAGTAAAAGAGACACTGCAGAAACACAATAGGACATTAACGCAAGCTACGTAACTAGTTAAAAAAAAAAGGACACTACAAATAACTTCTCTCCGCGACGCTCTACGGCATAAGCAGAAGGAAAAAAGAAGAAAGAAGAAGATCTAGCTATAACTACAGACCCAACAACAGAAACAGAAACAAGAAAGAAAAAAAAAGGAAAGAAAAAAAAAGGAAAGAAAAAAAAGGACGTCAAAATGAATTATTATCTAGTGTCTATGTAAATTCGGGAGTCACTGTAGCGGTGCGGCTAGACGCTCGCCGTGGATCGGAAGGTCGTAGGATCGCTCCCTGGCGGAGCCAGACTTTTTCCAAAAATGACCTTGGCTCCCAGGTCGACCCAGCCTTGAGTGGGTACCGGGTGCGGTCCCGGGAAGTGAATGCGGCCGGCGTGATGATGCTGACCACAGCACCCATCTTGTGCCGATTGGTCTATCAAATATAGGTCCAGCCCTATATGCCTATAGGCGTTGAAAATGTTCCATTTACTTTTCACTTACTGTTGCTACGTAAATTCCATCCCCAGAGGAGAGATTGGACGTTCAAGAGAAGACTTTCACCAGATGGATTAACTCGAAGTTAGCCCAGGTAAGCAGATGTATTGTTATGTTACATGGGCACCGGAATAGGGGTGCTCATGTACCTTGTCCTCCCCCCCCCCCCCCCCCCCCCCCCCCCCCCCCCCCCCCCCCCCAAAAAAAAAAAAATTTTTAGGGAACACCCCCAACCCGCATAATTTTGTAAGACATTCCTGTTAATCATTCATTTATAGTTTTGTTGTTGTTGTTTTTTTTTTTTTTTTTTTGTACATTTTATATTAACTCGATTATATTATCATGTTTATTTGCTATGCATCGTAATAAAAATGAGTAAAAGTAAAGGACCGTTACCGTGCCTTTCAGGCGTATCGGGTATATAGGGCTATACTTATATTTTATAGACTGAACGGCACTTGGCGGTTGATGTGGTCAGCCTTAAGCCGGCCGCCTTTACTTTCCAGGACCGCACCCGGTACCCACTTAAGGCTGGGTCGACTTGAGAACCAGGTCATTTTTGAAAAAAGAAAAGTATGACCCCCTTCAGGAAACGAACCTACGACCTTCCGATTCGCAGGCGAGCATCCAGCCGCTAGACCACCGCAGCTCACAGTAGTAATAATAATAATAATAATAATAATAATAATAATAATAATAATAATAATAATAATAATAATAATAATAATAATAATAATAATAATAATAATAATGTGTTAAATTTAAAAAAAAAATAATACATTTGAAATGAATAAACAAAAACGTTGAAAGAAAATTTCTGTGTATAGTCACAGGGGATATCCTAATTCTCTTCCATAATTATTTGGTGACTGACTTTTTTACCTCATCAGGACATCACACTGAGCGATAAACACCGGGTGACACAAAGTGCCACCATTCGGAGGAGGATCACTAGTTGAGAGTTCGCAGAAACCCCGTTCAACCCATAGGTTGGGTTACGTGAGGGTCAATGGCAAAAACCAGGGTGGGGTTTCAAAGTAACGAAAACTATTTCCCACATGGCGACACGGAATTAATTAATTAGTGAATTGGGGAGTTTTTTTATGTGGCGGTACTCAAGGACCTGAGCACACCCTTTCTTCTCTCCACCTAATTATTTACCTAGGAAATGTCCAACTGACGAAGAAAAAGAAGAAGAAGAAGAAGAAGAAGAAGAAGAAGAAGAAGAAGAAGACGAAGACGAAGAAGAAGAAGAAGAAGAAGAAGAAGAAGAAGAAGAAGAAGAAGAAGAAGAAGAAGAAGAAGAAGAAGAAGAAAAAGAAGAAGAAGAAAAAGAAGGAGGGGGAAAAGTGATACCTAGAGAGTATGAAATATACCAGAATATGTGATGCTTAGAAAGTGTGAAATATAACAGACAATTTAATGTCATCACAACTGATGTCACTGCACTCGGGACAATACTACGCCTACTCAGACCTACGATGCAGCAGCCACCCTAAGTCACCTCAACTGACTGTTCCCACGAGGAGCTGGTTTTATTGTCTCTTGAGTTCGCATTGTGTCTGTGATTTCTCTTTAAAACCGAATTTGGTTTCCAACTGGATCCAGCCTAAATGCCTATCAGGCAATGTCTGGGAAAGTAGAGGCATCATCCACTGATATGTATGTATGTATGTATGTATGTATGTATGTATGTATGTATGTATGTATGTATGTATGTATGTATGTATGTATGTATGTATGTATGTATGTATGTATGTATGTATGTATGTATGTATGTATGTATGTATGTATGTATGTATGTATGTATGTATGTATGTATGTATGTATGTATGTATGTATGTATGTGTGTGTGTGTGTGTGTGTGTGTGTGTGTGTGTGTGTGTGTTGTGTGTGTGTGTGTGTGTGTGTGTGTGTGTGTGTGTGTGTGTGTGTGTGTGTGTGTGTGTGTGTGTGTGTGTGTGTGTGTGTGTGTGTGTGTGTGTGTGTGTGTGTGTGTGTGTGTGTGTGTGTGTGTGTGTGTGTGTGTGTGTGTGTGTGTGTGTGTGTGTGTGGTGTGTGTGTGTGTGTGTGTGTGTGTGTGTGTGTGTGTGTGTGTGTGTGTGCGTGTGCGTGTGCGCGTGTGCGCGTGTGCGCGTGTGTATGTGTGTATGTGTGTATGTGTGTATGTGTGTATGTATGTATGTATGTATGTATGTATGTATGTTGTGTGTGTGTGTGTATGTTGTGTGTGTGCGTGTGCGTGTGTGTGTGTACGTACGTACGTACGTACGTACGTGTGTGTGCGCGTGCGTGCGTGCGTGCGTGTGGGTGGGTGGGTGGGTGAGTGGGCGTTTTTTTTGGGTGGGTGGGTGGGTGCGTATGCGCGTGCGTGTGCGTGCGTGCGTGCGCGTGCATGCGTGCGTGCATGCGTGTGTGTGTATGAATGAGTGTATAAATGAGTGTATGAGTGAGTGTATGAATAAGTGTATGAATGAGTGTGTGAATGAGTGTATGAATGAGTGTTTCGATTGAGTGTATGGGTGAACGTATGGATGAGTGTATGGATGAGTGTATGGAGGAGTGTATAAATGAGTGTATGGAGGAGTGTATGGATGAGTGTATGAATGAGTGTATGGGTGAGTTTTGCCGCGATTTGTTCTTTGGCATACAGTCCGTATTTTAGATATACGCGAACACCGTCGTTCGGATATTTTTGGATATTTTATGGCCAGAATGTGGCATGCCGCCATTTTGGGAAATGAATCAAAGGAGCGCCGAATTTTCTATAGTACGTATTCCATATTTGTGGATTTCAATCTGTACTATTGACATAGCCAATGAAGATACCATTTTGTGGTGCCTAGCTGGTCATGTTCTTAGTACACTTGTTTCCATAGCTAGGCGATCACACCATTTCGACGTGACAGATTCCCAGAACGGCAACTATAGTTTTTGATATTATGTTGTTTTTATCTTTCTACTTCTTTCTCTGAGTGATAATCAATACATTGTCTGTTGGTTTTTTACACGTATCTAAAAGGCCCAAAGGGAAACAATCAGCAGTCTTTTCAAGGACTTCAGAGATGGATCAAGACTTCTCTCCCTTCTCGAAGTGTTAACTAGACAGAAGCTGGTAAGTATCTATCTATCTATCTATCTATCTATCTATCTATCTATCTATCTATCTATCTATCTATCTATCTATCTATCTATCTATCTATCTATCTATCTATCTATCTATCTATCTATCTATCTATCTATCTATCTATCTATCTATCTATCTATCTATCTATCTATCTATCTATCTATCTATCTATCTATCTATCTATCTATCTATCTATCTATCTATCTATCTATCTATCTATCTATCTATATATCTATCTATCTATCTATCTATCTATCTATCTATCTATCTATCTATCTATCTATCTATCTATCTATCTATCTATCTATCTATCTATCTATCTATCTATCTATCTATCTATCTATCTATCTATCTATCTATCTATCTATCTATCTATCTATCTATCTATCTATCTATCTATCTATCTATCTATCTATCTATCTACTATCTATCTATCTATCTATCTATCTATCTATCTATCTATCTGTTTGTCTGTCTGTCGGTCGGTCGGTCGGTCGGTCTCCCCTCCCACCCACCCGCCCGCCCGTCTGTCTGTCTGCCTGTCCGTCTGTCTGTCTGTCCGTCCGCCCGTCCTTTAGTCCGATTGTCTTTTTTAAAACATTTTTTTTTTTAATCTTTTCTTTGCTTTTATCTATCTGTATTTTTTTTCTGCCTGTCGTCTGTCTGTCTATCTATCAGTCTGATCGTCTGTGTCTGTCCCCCATTCCATCAGAATATTTAAAGTGAAATATTTCCTCTACCCCAGACAGGAGACTTTAGCAGCGGGGACAGCAGCAAGGTCATGGCCGCGTGCTTGGACTTCATGGAGAACCAATGCGGGGTAAGAGTCACGTGTCTAGTCCATGTTTAGGGAGGAGGACGGGGGTTAATGTGAGAGGAGCGGAGGGGAGGGGAAGAGGGCAAGTCACAGGAGGGAGAGAGAACGGAGGAGGGGAGACAAATAGGCAAAAGAAGAGTAGGGGGAGAAAGTAGGCAGAGCAGGCGATGAAGCTGAGCAGAAAAGTTCAGAAAGGTAGGTAACAGGAGGGAGAGAAAGTGGGGAAAAGGAAGGTAGAAAAATGAGCACAGAAGAGGAAAGGGAGCAGGGGAGGGAAGGAAAGTGGGCACAAGTAAAAAAAAAAGGGGGGGGGGGTAGAGAAAAGAGTGGGGGTGGGTGGAGTGGCCAGAGAAGAGGATGGGGTAACAGCGTAAGTAACAACACCTAATCTGTGGCGGTGTCTGTGAATTAAAGGTTGTAATTCAGAGTTACCCAGTGTGAATTAACTGCAGACAATCTGAGTGCATGGTGTGGCATTGTGAGCTGCAGATTTCTGCCTCCTGAGATTAATTTCGTGTGAATCTACTAATCTGATGTAATTGCTGCTTCCATTGACGATGAACTGTATTTCTAGAGATGGACTATGTGTGATGGCACTTCTGACGGCTGCCTTGTGATTTAATGCATGAGTATGATACTGTCTTTACTGAAACTGCCAAGGGTGTCTTTTCCCACAATGGACAGTGATGGACATTCTGTGTAATTTGTCTATTTGCACAGAAACGGAAGAAGCCACAAAGTGACCGGTTTGCTATTAAGTTGGAACTGCGATTATCTTCTTTTCATAGAATTTTAGACAGCTCTGTCGGTGACCCATTCTCCTTCTCGGTAGATCCACAACCGTAAAGCGACTGATTACACTCATTATATGCTTTCAAACGTCTTTTGTCCATTAGTCAATTAAACTTTCATGTCTGCCAATTTTAGTTTGCTTTACCGTATCCACCACCCTGGACGCAGAACTTTTACCATAGTTGATACCAGCACACACGAACACTGACGAACATTTACCATACTTTCCTACCAGCACACACAAACACTGACGAACTTTTACCATACTTTCCTACCAGCACACACGAACACTGACGAAACTTGTACCATACTTTCCTACCAGCACACACGAACACTGACCAACATTTACCATACTCTCCTACCAGCACACACGAACACTGACGAAACTTGTACCATACTTTCCTACCAGCACACACGAACACTGACGAACTTTTACCATGCTTCCTTCCAGCACACACAAACACTGACGAACTTTTACCATGCTTCCTTCCAGCACACACAAACACTGACGAACTTTTACCATGCTTCCTTCCAGCACACACAAACACTGACGAACTTTTACCATACTTTCCTACCAGCACACATGAACACTGACGAAACTTGTACCATACTTTCCTACCAGCACACACGAACACTGACCAACATTTACCATACTCTCCTACCAGCACACACGAACACTGACGAATTTTTCCAACTATTATCGAGACGATGTGATGATTACTAACTGATTGACTGTCTGGGGTAATTTCTCTGTTGCTAGATGCCACTGGGAAACCTCTGTAGTCAGGACATACAGGACGGGATCCCTAAGTTCACCTTAGGATTAGCCTGGAGTATAGTGCTTCATTGGCAGGTACTTCACAGTTGCACGTCTGCACGGCTGAGCATCTTCACACTCTTTTACACACACACTCACACACATATATTACAACAAGCCGTATGAACACTTCTACAGACTATTCTAACTAACCATGCTCACAAATTTACTTAAAATGCTGACAAATTATCTGATTTTGAAAACGTTTATAGATACTTTTTTGTGCATATGTGTCTGTGCGTGGGTGTGTATGTATGTTCGAGTGTGTATGCGCGCGCGTGCGTTAAAGCTTTTCGTGTTTAGTTTTTTCCCTTTTCACCTTCCCTCCTCTTCTTCCCCAACCTCCTACACGTAGTCCTTCTTCTTCTTCTTCTTCTTCTTCTTCTTCTTCTTCTTCTTCTTCTTCTTCTTCTTCTTCTTCTTCTTCTTCTTCTTCTTCTTCTTCTTCTTCTTCTTCTTCTTCTTCTTCTTCTTCTTCTTCTTCTTCTTCTTCTTCTTCTTCTTCTTTTTCCTTCTTCTTCTTTTCTTCTTCTTCTTCTTTTTCTTCTTCTTCCTCTTCTTCTTCTTCTTCTTCTTCTTCTTCTTCTTCTTCTTCTTCTTCTTCTTCTTCTTCTTCTTCTTCTTCTTCTTCTTCTTCTTCTTCTTCATCATCATCTTCTTCTTCTTCTTCTTCTTTTTTTTCTTCTTCTTCTTCTTCTTCTTCTTCTTCTTCTTCTTCTTCTTCTTCTTCTTCTTCTTCTTCTTCTTCTTCTTTTTCTTCTTCTTCTTTTTCTTTGTCCCCTTTCATAAGTACAGCTCGTTAGACTCATCAGAACCCTGTTACGACCTGGATTATAAAGGTCTCAATAGATTGATGAGAACTATCCTACATTCTGGTTTCTAACCGGTGGTGTGTCAGATACACTACAGAAGCCAAAACCAAAAACTGTTGGTTCTATGTAACGACATGTAATTTCAGATTAACGCAACAGTGGCAAGAATTCTGGAAGACGCCGACCAAATCCACGTGGAGAAGACACTGATCAGGTGGTGCCAGCTGGCCACTCAAGGGTACGTGTCAACACTTCATTGCTTCTCTTTTTCAGATCCGATTTAATGATAACCGTTTCGTCCCAAAGTAAGCGTCACAAGATCAGTGTAAGGTCCCGGCATCGAGACGTTAAACGTTCTGTGTTAGGTCGCACACTGCAACGTTGGACTTCATTATCCGGTCTTGCTCTGACACGCTGGATATTCAGTGAGAGGTCTCGTATTGAGACCGGATGTTCTAAACGGAGGCTTCGGACGTTTAGTGTTAGGTCTCATATAAGGGCGTTGGTTGTTTCAGTGTTAGTTTCTGCATTGAAAAGTTGGATATCCGGTGTTTAGGTCGCACATTGAAATGTCGAATCTCCGATGTTTAGGTCGCGCATTGAAAAGTCAGTTGTCCAGTGTTAGGTCCCACATTGAGACATCCGTTATCCGGTGTTAAGTCCCACATTGAGACATCTTTGTTTGTCTCACCTTGAGACATCATTTGTTCGGTATTAGGTCCCACATAGAGACATTCCTTGTTTGGTGTTAGGTCCCACATAAAGACATTCGTTGTTTGGTGTTAGGTCCCACATAGAGACATTCGTTGTTTGGTGTCAGGTCCCACATAGAGACATTCCTTGTTTGGTGTTTGGTCCCAGATAGAGAGATTCGTTGTTTGGTGTTAAGTCCCACATAGAGACATTAGTTGTTTGGTGTTAGGTCCCACATAGAGACATTCGTTGTTTGGTGTTAGGTCCCACATAGAGACATTCGTTGTTTGGTGTTAGGTCTCACATAGAGACATTCGTTGTTTGGTGTTAGGTCCCACATAGAGACATTAGTTGTTTGGTGTTAGGTCCCACATAGAGACATTCGTTGTTTGGTGTTAGGTCCCACATAGAGACATTCGTTGTTTGGTGTTAGGTCTCACATAGAGACATTCGTTGTTTGGTGTTAGGTCCCACATAGAGACATTCGTTGTTTGGTTTTAGGTTCCACATAGAGACATTCCTTGTTTGTTGTTAGGTCACACATAGAGACATTCCTTGTTTGGTATTAGGTCCCACATATAGACATTCGTTGTTTGGTGTTAGGTCCCACATAGAGACATTCGTTGTTTGGTGTTAGGGCCTACATAGAGACATCCCTTGTTTGGTGATAGGTCCCACATAGAGACATACGTTGTCCAGTGTTAGGTCTCACATTAGGATGATGACTCGTTGTTACTAGATTCACACTGATTACAGCGATGACATTGATGCGAGTGGCAGGATGATGCTGACACAAACCTCTAGGACCAGATAATGAAGACAGTATAGAAGAACTATGAGCAAACACTAAGGCGTGATTGCTAGACTCTCGCTTACAGGTTTTGGGTTCAAATCAGCATCTAAATTAGGTACCGAGTAAAGTCCTGGGGTTAAAGTCTGTGTGTATGATGTTGACATCATCATCCATGAGTGCCAGCAGGTCGTTAGAATGCGAGTCTAGCATCATATGCCCGATGCACCATTGGCATAAAGTGGTCGTTGAGTTTCCTTACTGACTTATTCAAGACCTGAAGATATTGTTGTCCTTGGCACGAGACATTTGCTGGACAGTTTTACATCATAGCATGGAGGATCATCACTATTGATGATGACGATGAAGGTGGAGGGGAGGAGGGAGGGAAATATAAATATTTTATAACTTCCCTGATAGCAGCACACATTTTTTTCCAGCATTACGGAAGCAGCCTACATGTAACTCGCATGTGGTTTCTTTCAGTTATCGGCCCTATCTATATACCCCAGGTAATACAGATACATCTCACTAAAACCAGCTCTAACCCCTTCATGCGAGTCCTCTGGGTTTATCGACCAATGTATCAATATGTAGGGAGGCTATAACAGTCGCACTCTTGTCAGAATCACTACCAATGATCAGCATGATCCCCTGACTGGAAGCAGGGAGTTGGGGAGTGGGTGAGTTCCAGGGCGCAGGAATCTGTGGTTTAGACACACATATTTTTGGGGTTACCGCTGCATTTCTCACTCAACCATGTACAGCAGCTCTGTTTCTTTTTTTTTTTTTTTCTTTTATTTAAAAAAAAAAAATGTTTTATACAAAATTACTGAAAATCTAATTGTTTGTTCATCAGTAATTCAGTAAATTATTACTGCTTATGCTCCTGCTATTTCTTCTTTTACACTTTCTCTTTGCCGGCTTTGGGTTTCGAGGGAGATACAAAGTTATGCTTCTTTCTCTTCTGGCCGCCTCGATAATAGACACATCATGCTGTTGCAGAGTTTCTCTGATGTTGTCTTTCCCTCTTGTTCTTGGTCCACCTTGTGCTCTACGTCCTTTTCCTCTGTTGGTGTATGCCTGGTGTGGTCTGGCGCCAGGAAGCATTCTCTCTAAGTAGGCAAACTATTTTACTCGCTGTCTATATGCCATGTCTGGCATTGGTAGCATAGAGTTCGAATGAATGTACTTTACCCCCACTGCCACCACCACCACCGCCTTTGTTGCGTAATAGATGTAAGGTCTGAACCTCGCCTCCCCAACCTCCAGTGTTTTCTCTGTGTTGGTGTCCCTGGGTGAGATGTATGTCTGCAATGTAGGCAGAGAGAAGATGAATTCTAGGACCGGTGATATTACAACAGGGGGAGATCGCATGAGCTGTTTTATTTGTTCGACTTTCCCTGGTTAAATCTTTTCTTTATTGGTGGGTATGATATAAGGTTTCTCTCTCTCTCTCTCTCTCTCTCTCTCTCTCTCTCTCTCTCTCTCTCTCTCTCTCTCTCTCTCTCTCTCTCTCCCATTCTCTCTCTGTTTGCTTTACCATGTCTGTCTATCTGTCTTATATCTGTCTGTCCATCCGTCCGTCTGTCCCTCGGTCGGTCTGTCGGTCCGCCTGCACGTCTGTCTGTATGTCTTTCTGTCTGTCTGTCCATCTACCTACCTGACTATCGTTCCGTCCGTCCATCTGACTATCTGTCTGTCACTACGTCCGTCCGACTGTCTGTCTGTCTGTCAGTCAATACCTGTCTCTACTTTCACTGTCACTCTCTCTCTCTCTCTCTCTCTCTCTCTGTGTGTGTGTGTGTGTGTGTGTGTGTGTGTGTTTCTGTCTCTCTCCTTCTCTCACAATACTCCCACCACACAAACACACGCACATGCTTTCAAATATATCTCATAAAACGACGTGGAGACGCTGGAAGTATCATCGACATTTTGAAAAATGAACAATTCCTGTACTTGTTAAGCATTAACTTTGAGAAATGATTGCGAAATTATTGCTTTATAATGACATTGGTGATTAGTGGATGCACTTCTCATCCATGAAAACATTGTCACTTCTCACTCTTGAAAACATTGTCACTTCTCATTCGTGAAAACATTGTCACTTCTCATTCGTGAAAACATTGTCTCTTCTCATTCGTGAAAACATTGTCACTTCTCATTGGTGAAAACATTGTCCCTTCTCATCCATGAAAACATTGTCAGTTGTCATACATGAATATATCTTCAGCCAGATTGTCATTCTGTCTGTCTGTCTGTCTGTCTGTCTGTCTGTCTGTCTGTCTGTCTGTCTGTCTGTCTGTCTGTCTGTCTGTCTGTCTGTCTGTCTGTCTGTCTGTCTGTCTGTCTGTCTGTCTGTCTGTCTGTCTGTCTGTCTGTCTGTCTGTCTGTCTGTCTGTCTGTCTGTCTGTCTGTCTGTCTGTCTGTCTGTCTGTCTGTCTGTCTGTCTGTCTGTCTGTCTGTCTGTCTGTCTGTCTGTCTGTCTGTCTGTCTGTCTGTCTGTCTGTCTGTCTGTCTGTCTGTCTGTCTGTCTGTCTGTCTGTCTGTCTGTCTGTCAGTCAGTCAGTCTGTCAGTCAGTTACTCAGCCACACGGTTAATTAGTTAATCATACTGCCATCTTTACGAAAACTGGCCACCCCACGATTGCTCCAATCCTGTGCCAGCGACAATCATAGAGAATGCCCAAACACTGTCCCTCGTGAACAAATCTAACAATGCTACAATCTTGTCTTAACAAAGGTAACAACACACACACCTATTATATGCATAAGGCAGCTACCAGACTTGCCAACACAAACTTCAGCCATTAGAATTTTAGTCACATCTAAGAGAAGCATCAGTTAACAACAAATCAGTAGTGGCACACACAATATCGCATAAGGCACAGTTAGTTATGTGGCGGCAGGTGACTTGTGAGTTTCCGAAGTTCTTTATACCAACCACATTGGGCGCATTGGAAAAGCATTCCATATAAATCCATAGCTTGCAGTGCGCTCAGTGCAGTAGCTGGGCGACGGGGCTGTGTACATTTAGTCCATATATAAGGGGAATGCAACAGCAAACTGTAGTTAGAAGTAAATAACACGCGAAGATTTTAACGATCGGCCTGCCTATCCCCGTATTGGACCGTAAGCCGAAAACATAATATATCATCTTTACAAAATATTGTCACTTCTCATCCTTGAAATTACTGTAACTTCTCACTCATCCAAAACACCCACGTCCCCGGACACTAGTCACGCAAGAAAATTATCAACCATTTTGTTGTCAGGTACGAGAAAGTGGAAGTCCTTGACCTTACACAGAGCTGGAGGGACGGACTGGCTTTCAATGCACTCATTCACTATTTCAGGTAAGGTACACTGGTCGGTTAGTTTGTCCTTCTAGTTCTTCTGTCTGTCTTAATGAGTTATTTGGGTTATCTTTACAGCTCCCCGGACACGTGCATAGACGTTCAGTTTCCCTCTTTAACATATACATCTGCATCCTGCTATTAATAAAGCCAGTCCTATGCTGGTTAACAAGACTTCTTGTACGTCTGCTGTGCCGCACATGTATGTCTATATATGTGTGTGGTTGTGTATAGTGCATACAAGTATTCTTCCCAACAACCCTAACTAGGTCCTACAGTACCAGTCCAAACCACTAGTTTTGGTGCAATTAGAATTTCTTAGCTAACAAGAAACCAAACCAGAATTATTATCGATACTGTTCGCAGTTGGTTGATCGTGGTCGATTTTTTGTTTTGATTTCCATAAATGGGTGGATGGATATTCTTAGCAGGGTTGTAGACACTCGGGTACCAAAACCTTCGGATTACCCTCGCCCCAATATGGACCGCAAGTTTTGGTTATTTTAAAGCCCCACCCCGGCTGTAGTCGGTGCCGTAATATAATCTAACGGTTAAACGGGGTTTCTGGGACTTATGTCCAGATGATTCCCATCCGAATAGTGGCACTTTGTGTCACCGGGTGTTTATCGCTCGTGCGGTCCTGGTGGGGGTCAAACGTCACTCACACATCCTCGGATCGGCCTATGTCTGTAAGGGCATTAACAATGTCAGCGCGATCCATAGCCTGGCCATCTGTAACTAAAACGGAACCAGTCAGTCTGTCAGCTCTTTCATTGCCAACAACACCTAAATCCACTGGAAGATCTGTCCGTTTGTACTGTTGTACTGCCATCTGTCCGCCGTCTAATCTTCCCTCCACTCTCTTTTTGTTTCATAACCGAATTATCTGACTGCCTCTGACTGACAATCGTTGTTAGTTACTCGACTTCTATACTCTATGCCAGCGTTTATCAAACTTTTTAAACGCCGCTGCTCCCTTGTCGGCACACCTACATTCAAAGCGGTTGAATACTCTGAAAAATAAGAAAAGATGTTTAGTTGTCTTTAATGCGATGGACGAAAATGTTTGGATGAATTTTTCATTACTGCCGCGGCACTCCTGGCATGCGCTCGCGGCATCCCTGGCATACGCTCGCGGCACCCAGTTTGAGAGCCGCTGCTCAATGCTTTGGTATCCACGGCATGTAAATATCATTTATGGAAGATATTGTTGCTATATTTCATATTATTTCAGATACTGCATATGTATGCGTCATTACTATTATTATTATTATTATTATTATTATTATTATTATTATTATTATTATTATTATTATTATTATTATTATTATTATTATTATTATTATTACGAAGTCAAAAAAATTCTTATGCAGGCACAAAAAACATTGTCAAACATTTTCAACAACCCCCCCCCCCCTTTTTTTTTTCCCCCCGTTCCAATTGTCTTCATGCCACACTGACACTGGGGGTTTCCCAGACCTGACCTGTTTAGCTACAAGCACCTGGTGGACAAGGACAACCAGTACCGGCTTAGGCACGCCTTTGATGTGGCCTGGGACAAGATGGGAATTGGCAAACTGTTGGATGTCGAGGGTAAGTTTCGGGGCATCCATAAAATGTTGGATGTTGAGGGAAAGTTTTTCGTAGTATCCGTAAAGTGCTGGAAGTTGAAGGTAAGTTTTGTGCCATCCGTAAAGTATTGGATGTT